>PITA01018629.1:20953-39911 GCA_004023965.1 Spilogale gracilis
TGCCTCCATCAGAAAGGATGAATATCCAACTTTTGTAGCAACATGGACTGGACTGGAAGAGATTATGCTGAGTGAAATAAGCCAAGAAGAGAAAGTCAAGTATCGCATGGTTTCACTTACTTGCGGTGCATGAGGGATAAACTGGAGGACAGTGGGAGAAGGAAAGTAAATGGGAACTAGGGTAATCTAGGGAGGGAAATGAAACAACAGAGACTTTGGACACAGAAAGAAACTGAGGGACTTGGAGGGAGGGGGGTGGAGGGATGGGAGAGCCTGCCGGAGGGTACTGGGGACACCTAAAGCGTGGAGCACTGGGTTTGGGGAACGGAGAATGAATCTTGGAACATTAGAAAAAAAATTTTTAGTAACAATAAAAAAAAATAAAAAAAATAAAAGAAAAACAACAAAAAAAGTTGTTTTGCATATGATCAATTATAAATAACAGATTTTAATGTGTTCATGTTATCTTCTTTATAGTTCATATTTTTATTCTTAAAAGTTTAGGTACACATTTCATAAACCATTTAAAATCTATAAAATACAGTTTTCTATAACCTGTAGAATACTTCATTCTGGTGCTTACTATAACATTCATAAACCTTAAAATACATATCAATAGCTGCACTGACATAATTTATCTTAAAATCATTCAAGCTTGTATGAATCTTTCAACTTCAGGTGAATATTTTGTTTGACATTATTATTAAATGATAATGTGAAATATAAACACCTCCAAGAATTATACTGGCAAATGTCTGCTGAATTGACCTATGATACTCAATGTTCTACTAATTTCTACTGAATAATAGGGTGTGCATTTGTCAAAATCTTGTTAAGTTTAAAAATAACTTTTAACTTTTGTTATTAATAATGTCCCTCTTTTTATATTAAAATCAAATTTCAGCTAACTTAAGTGGAAATTAATATGTAATAAAGTACTTTAATTTTGTTCTCATGTATGGTACCTTTCAAATTATTATTTCCACTTTACCTGCTTTTTTCTTCCTTAAATCCCTAGCTACACTTGGAAGCATGCTTTAATTTCCTTTGCTGTCTTACTCTATCAGTGACACTCATAAATAAAATATAATACTCTTAACATTACATGTTAAGTTTTAGGTGAAATGGCATGTTTGAAAGTGAAGTTATCCCCCACCCAACAGATTACAAAGTGAAGAAGCCTAGTAGATAGTGCCTTAACAACATCAACCATGAGACCTACTCACATCATAAACCTCCCTCTCTAAACCACTGAAAAGCGTATCACATCACCGATATTGTATCCCTGCCAAGAATGGTGCCAGCTAAATGTAATCATGGGGAAATAATATGACTAACCCAACCTGGGGGAATTCTACAAAACAACTAGTCTGGATTCTTCACAAATATAAATGTCATGAATGACAAAATGGCTGGAAAACAGTTATAAATTAAAGGAGACCAAAGGGACATAATAAGTAAATATAATGTGAGTCTTAATTAGATCCTGAATTTAAAAATAAAACCTACAAAGCACATTATTTGGACATTTGGGGAAATTTACATCATAACAATACTTTGTATTAGTTTTGTAAGTATAAAAATTATATTGTAGATATGTAGGAGAACACCTTTGTTCTTAGAGGCACATGCTGAAGTATTTGGGGGTGAAATATAATGGTTGGAGTAATCCAACCATTTAGCAGCTATTGTATAAACACACATGTGCAGGAAAATATGGTAAAATGTTAACACTTGATGAAACTAGGTAAAGAGGAAATGGGTATTTATGGAACTATTCCTGCAAATTACTATAGGTTAAAAAAAATCCAGAATAATAACTTCAGAGTGGAAAAAAATAAAAGCATTCTGTTTATAAAGTTCTTGCTCAATAAGTATTCTGTCCTTGAAAGATGAACTTTTGAAAGTAGACAAATTTTTTAATATGCTATAGAAATACTACTAATGAAAAAGGGAAAAATCTAAAAAAAAAAAATTAGTAACATTATAAAGCTAGCAAATATATTCCAACTAGCAAGGATACACTCTTAAATTTTAATTAGGTGATAGCATATTACTAGTGAAAGTTGATAATTATTTCTTATACTTTTACACTTGATTTTCAAATTTTGTGTGGCCTGTCTTCCAAATACACCAATAAATTAAAATATCCTTTTTATGTAGAGACTGTTCACCATCATGGAATATTAGAGACTGCAGTTTAGGTAAATAAAACACTATTTTCTCAAAAAGATATCCAAAGTTTTCAAAACTTTGCTGTTAAGTGGAGACACAGATACTTATTTTGGTGTAATAATAACTGAAACTGAATGTGGTGGGGATGCCTGGGTGGTTCAGTCAATTAAGCATCTGCTTTGCACTCAGATCATGATCCCAGTGTCCTAGGACTGAGCCCCAGGTCAGGCTCCCTGCTCAGCAGGGAGCCTACTTCTCCCTTTACCCACTCATATTCTCTCTCTCTAAAATAAATAAAATATTTAAAAAATTTTTAAAAATCTGAATGTGGTAAAGTTACATTAAGACAGAAGAGTAGAAATAAAATAAATTCATGATCAACGAAAAAAATGACATTATTAAAACTCAGGAATAAAAATAGATGTTTATGAATTACTTAAAAATTCCATAAAATGAATAATTCCCTTTGGGAGAACTTCTACTATGAAGTTATTTAAATTTAGTAATTCAAGGTTAAAAAGTATATAGGATATAGCCAAAAAGTATCTATGAGTTTAAAAGTAGATCTGAAAATATTATACTTTTTAATACAAGTAATTCTCATGGAGAGAAATTCTAGAAGTAAAATTAAATTTTTACAAAGTTTAACATATCAAGTTTAAATAAAATATTAAATATACTGGAGAGATAATAGAGTGAGTGGAATAAATACTTAAATAAATTATAGATATGGAAGAGGGAATGATTTGATCCAATACATAGCCCTTGAAAATAGTCTCTAAGAGAAAATTGAAGAAGCAAAGGTAAGGAGGAAGAACCATTTCCATAAAAATAGGCAATACTTTTATAGAATTTTCATATTTAAGGTCAATAATTTCTGATAAACATTAATAAAAATGAATGTTCTAAAAAACTCATGACCTTTACTAATAATCTAAATTATGCATTAATGAGACCCAAAAAGTTGATTCTCTGAAATGATTAAACAATCCACTGAAAAATAGGTTAATTTAACAAAATAAAGATGACAGAAGGCAAAAAAAAAAAATCCATGGCATGAAAAGTTTCCAATAATTTTAGATAATCCACTAATTAAAATAAAATTAAAACTGTACAATTTAGAGCAAATCAGTCTGCAAGAATCAATAAAAGCCATAAACCAATAAAACTAAAAATATATTTGAGTACAGGAATTTATTATTTAAGTATTAATTGGCTTAAACGTTGAGTATTATTATTTGAAACTAAGAGTTCTTGGTGTAGATTAGGGTACCCAGGTTCTTTAGTCCTTTTGCACCCTCACATCTACCAGGATTTTATGTCATCTTTACTTTGCTGGTAGAAGAGGAAGAGAGCTTGGATGAAGCACACTCACATCATAAATGCCTTGGTGTGTTAGTAACACACATCCCTCTACTCATAGTCCGCTGATATGTATCATGATGTTAACATGTGGCCTGACCCTGTGTCCAGGAAAATGAGTGAAGTTCTTTCTAGTGAAGAGTAGCAGTCTGTGCCGCAAAAACTAATGGAATAAGCCATTCTGTATGACTTAGAAATATTCAGTCAATACTGAGTGACACTTAGAAAATATGAGTGGTGAATAAACCTATTAAAATTGTGTTGAATTGCTAAATAAAACCTAATCCCAAATATTTAAGCCTGGAAATCTTCACAGGAACATTTTACAAACATACAGAAATAGCCCAATTCATTAATAAATTATTCCAGTAGTTAGATAAAAGAGGAAGCACTAAACGAGCTCATTTTTTTTTTTTTTTAGAATTTTATTTATTTATTTGACAGAGAGAGAGGAGGAAGCAGGCTCCCCGCTAAGCAGAGAGCCCAATGCGGACCTCGATCCCAGAACCCTGAGATCATGATCTGAGCTGAAGGCAGAGGCTTTAACCTGAGCCACCCAGGCACCCAAAAGAGCTCAATTTTCAAGTTAACTGGTAAAAGAAAAGAAAAGAAAAGAAGAAAAGAAAAGAAAAGAAAACAAAGAAAATAAAAATTATAGAAAATTATAATCATGTGTACAGTGAGTTAAGTACAATACTAGCAGCTACAATACATGTATTATATAGTATATATATAATTATCTATATTCATATATTCATTATTCACACATAGGTTCCTTATATTAATATATACATGAATGTATTGTTAGAAACTTTGTGAACCTTTGTTCTCTGAACCTTGTAAACATGTTTTGTGAAATTTACTTGTTACTCTTTTTTTTTTTCTTAATTCACAAAAGGAACAACCATAGTTCCTACTGAAGTGGACACAGATATTTCATAAGTACTAGGTGATTTTGAACATTACATGAAGTAAGAAATGCAAGATACTTAAAACATTTGACCTTTAGTGGGTTATATTTATCTTGGTTATGGGCTGTTTCTAGAAGATTGGCCAAATGTTTTAAATAATACAATGGCATATGGTTTAAACAGAGCTTTGTAATTCTCCTCACCTACTGTTTAGGTTGCTTGGAATTAAAGGAAGACACCATTGAAAACCTTCTTGCTGCAGCGTGCCTTCTTCAGCTTCCTCAAGTGGTGGAAGTGTGCTGCCATTTCCTCATGAAACTGTTGCACCCATCCAACTGTTTGGGGATTCGAGCCTTTGCAGATGCTCAAGGGTGCATTGAGTTAATGAAGGTAGCCCACAGCTACACAATGGTAAGGAGATTTAATATTTTAATCAAAGAGGCAGAGCTATATTATCAGAGGTTAAAACAATTACTATCATTACGTCGAATGACTTCTTTCTGTTTGAAAGAGTTCTACAAGCTTGGCATTTTCTGTAATAGGGCACAATGTAGTCTATGGTATTTTATAATAGCAAAGTAAAAAAAAGATAAGGCCTGTTCATTATGGACTTTATATTTACATTGCTTATAAATTGTAAGCAAAGCCATAAAGCAATTATAAGCTGTTTAAGATTTTAGAAGTAGTTTAAATGAATCTTTCGTATTGTTCCTGGCATATCTCTTTTTATGTTATCTTCCACAGCTGCCATTTTTTTTCCTTTTTATTATAGTAAAGAGCTACAAGTCTGTGCCCTCAAAATCCTTTTTTTGCCTTTTTTCTTACAATATTTTTACTATTACTTTTTTATTTACTTTTTTTACTACAATCTTTTTTTTTAAATTGTATCAACCAAAATTCGGTGTTTGAAGTCTTACACACAATGTGTTAGTATGTGCAGATGGGGGCTTTTGGTTGTAATTGGGTTTAGATTAGGTCTTGAGGGTGGGTCCCTCGTGATGAGATTAGTTTCCTTGTAAGCAGAGACACCAGAGAAGAGACACAGTGAGAAGGTGGCGATCTGCAAACCAGGAAGAGAGCCTTCACCAGGGATCTAATCAGTCTACTCCTTCATCTTAGACTTCCCAATCTCCTGAATATGGGAAAGAAATTTCTCTTCCTTAAGCTCCCCAGTCAGTGGTACTGTGTTACAGCAGCCTAGGCTCACTGATATATTTTCATCATAGCGCATTATGTTTGGATGGCTTTGCCTGTATGATTTGTGGAAGAAAGAAATCATACTTAGAGTATATATCATAAAGTATTTATTGGTAGAGTAAATATCGGATTTCAGAACTCCTGGAAACTTCTATAGTAAGTGGAAATATTTAGATGTGTAAACCAACCAATCTAATTTTTTTTGTTATAAGTGACTTTCTGTACCCTTTTAATAATGGGCTTAAATGGAGTGAGTATCACTTGGTAAATACTTCAAAAATAATTTAAACCTGTTTATATTTGTCTCTTTGACTTTTTCTATATATAAATAGGTATTTTAACAGCTTTATAGAGATACCAAAAATCATTTGATTTTGCACACTTTATATGTGTGAACTTTGTGGTGTGGGATTTTTTTCATTTTATCTCCTTTCTAGAATAATCTGTTATAACAATTCATACACTATTTCATACCTAGAAATAATCATCCTAAAAACACTTAATCTAGTTTCTGGCATATAGTAAGCCCTATGTAAAGTGTTAGCCATTTTTCTTATTTTCATTATTAACATTATTAATTATTTGATTGTTATTATTGAAACAACCAATAGTAAAATATAGAAATTTCCCTTTCCAATTCAAGGGAAGAATTTATATGAGATAAATCTCATTAAGCTTTATAGTTGCTACTTACTAAAAAGCTCTTATTTTAAGATTCAGCATCTTTTCAAATCACTAATGACTGTCAGCCATATAAGTCTTCTAGTTGTTATTCTCATACATAATTTCAACATTATTTTATTTTTCTTCTTTAATCCTCTAAGCTTATTAGGAAATTAAATGAAAATATACAAATAAAAGGAGGTAGATACATGCTTTGTAATTCTATTGTCAGTTTTTCCTTTGAAATATTCTATGACAGGACATAGTACTGCTACTGAAATCTTATGAACCATACAAAATCAATGTAAACAAATACTTCATCAACCAAAATATCAAAGTCCAACCACAGTCATTTAATTATGCACATTTCATTACAATTAGGGGTTCCAGCTTAACCAGGCCAAAGAACAATATGCCTCCATATCCAGAGGGATAATGGTCCCTTCTGGTCTATTTTGAAATTATTAATTTAGTAATAAAGATGTTTCTCCTGCAGCTGCTTCAACTGCTCTGCAATTTATCACATAATAATAACAGTATTTTTTCTTTAGACATATTAAAATGTATATTCTAAAATAAAATATATTTAAATCCAAAATATAGAGGTGTTTCACTTAATATAAACAAAATATAATTATAAACAACTCCATTTTAATTTATTTTTGAGACTATGAATGGGTTATGTGTTTTGTCATGTCTGTTGAAATTTAGATGATTTCAAATTCTTTTGGAAACATGAAACTCCAGTATTGCCCAGATGCTTGTAGATTACCGGTTTAGTGAAGAAAATTTACTGACCAGTTATTTTCCCACCTCACTATTTTCTCTCAGTTCTAACACTTTAAAATGAGTGTCTTACATCTGATATTATAATTTCTCACCATATCTTTGCTTCTGATCCTTGTTTAATCACGCATGTGTCCTCATCTAATCTATTCAGTCTGTGCTTTGAAAGCAAATGTATTATCATTTCTTTTTCTTTTTAACTGCTTTAATATAGCAATCATCCCAGGTTTCCTGGTGCATCTGAACTAAATTCTTTACTGGTTCTTATTATTTATTTGTTTATTTTATAAGTAACATTTTTTTCCCTAATTTTCAATTTCCTTGCTAAAATTTTTAGATATGAACTTGACTTTGAATGGCCAGATCTTACCTTGCTGGCTACCTGCCTTTGCTATTTATATCCTTTGCTAGCTTTCTCTTGGAAATTTCACCCAGTTATTTGGCTTCAGCTATTGATTTTGTGTGAATGATTCCAAAATCTATTCAGAAAGGTGACCCAACTTGGCAGTGGTTCATGTGCAAAATACTGGAAAATTTTGAATGCAAACTCAGTATTAAACAGAAGTGTGAAACTAATTCTAAAACATTTAATTTAAACTTTGGCTGCACGAATATGCAGACAGAAACAAAATAATTGTAGGGACTAGACTTCCTCTATTATTAGTCAGAGTTCATTAAGAGACCTGTGTTTAATTTTTGACATCATCATTTTAAAAGCATTAGAGAGTGACAAATAGAAACAGATGAGACTAACAAGAATAGTTAATATTTTATAATCATGTCATATGAAGGCATGTTGAAAAACATTTGGGTGCCTGTAGCTGAATAATGTTATGGCATGAAAAGAGCCACTTCACATACTTGTTAGCATGGACTTGTGTCTAAAACAGTGTTGTATAAATATTTCTCATTCTGGTTTTCATTTTAGTAGTAATTTGTTCAAATTAAATATTATATGAAAGATAATGTCAAGGCTGATTTGCTTTTTCTGAAGATGAATGAAAGTCCAGAAGTCTACTTCGATCACCTTATTTTTCTTTCTCCACTGGGTTATCTATTTCCACTAATCATCACTGCCACTTCTCTCCAAGGTTATCTGTCCTTTTGAGGAGAATCCTGGAACTGCATCTCTCTCCATCTGGTTCTGGTTTACAGTTTGCCAATAACAGGCATCCATGTAGAGTATGGGAGGTAGAAGAGGTTCAGGTACAATTTCTGTTGAAAGAAGAAAAGTGGACAAATGGAAATTGAAATAACTTCTTTTTACGACTTTGAAAGAGGTGTACTTCACTGCTGGAGACTGCGACCTCCTGGCGGTTCTTAAGGGGTGCAGTGCCTTTGCTAAGTGTTTTTGAGAACAATTCTCATAAAACTGAAGGTTGAGACCATTAACATGTTCCAGACCTTCACTTACTTGTACCACCTGTCGGATCACTATCCACAATCTTTCTTACACTTAACATACAGTAACTTGTTTCCCTCATCTAACACTTACCTCAAAAGAGTAGATTCATACTCCAAATCTGGGTATGCCATAGTCTTCCACATCTAACTTTTAAACCACTCCCTGGGTATTTTTCCTCAAAAATAAATGGAATTGACTTCACCCCTCTTAACCATGTGCTATGAATTCCCTTCACTTATACTTTACTCATGATATTTCTCTTGCCTGGAATCTCTGATATCTAATTCAAAATAACTCTTCAGTTTCCAGTTTTAGTTCATCCATGCCTAGGAAATATCTTAAAACTTTTCATGGCATTCTTTTTCTCCTTTGAAATCTTAGTATTCCTTTATTTAGGATTATGCGACATCATCTTAAATGTCCTTATACAAATAATTCCCTTTTTATATCTTTGTGACTGGTCTTCACAACTCTATTACAGAATTACTTTCTGACATAATAAGTATTCTCTATGGAAATGTATTTTGTCCTGATAAAGTATCTAGTACACTGTAATATAATAACATATTTCCTTTGGATAGTCTTTAAGGATTGTGACTCTCAGCACTCAGAGATTCAAGGAGACCGCACACATGGTTTTCCTCTTTCTTTTCTATTTCATTTCTTACCATCATTTTCCCTATTCACATAGTTCCAGCCACACTTGTCTTACTGTTTCTTTTTTTGTTTTTAAAGATTTTATTTATTTGACAGAGAGAAACATAGTCAGAGAGGGAACATGAGCAGGGGAAGTGAGAGAGGGAGAAGCAAGTTTCCCTACAAGCAGGGAGCCCGATATGGGGCTCAATCTCAGGACCTTAGGATCATGACCTGAGCCGAAGGCAGATGCTTAATGAATGAGCCACCCAGGCGCCCCTGTCTTACTGTTTTTTGACTACACTAAGCATCTCACATGATGACCTTTGTGTTTGCTTTCTTCCCTCTGCCAGAAACACTCTTCTGTCAAAAATATTTATATCATTTTCTCCTCTGCCTCATTCAGATATCTGCTCAAATGTCACTACCACAGAGTTCTCATGTCTGAATGTTCTCCTTCTTTTTTTAAATAAAGATTTATGTATTTATTTCAGAGACAGAGAGATGGAGTGAGAGACAGAGAAAGCAGGGAGAGGGGCAGAGGAAGAGAGAGAGAGAGACACTCTCAAGCAGACTCCTTGCTGAACACAGAGCCCAAGGAGGGCTTTGATCTTATGATGCTAAGGTAATGACCTGAGCCAAAGTCAAGAGTTGGACACTTAATGTATTGAGCCACCCAAGCACTCCTCTTTTCTGAATAGTCTAAATAGTTTATCTGAAGGCACTTCCTTTAACACCCTCTATACCCTTACACTGTTTCAAATCCTTTAGAGTACTCTATACCTTTATGCCATTTCATATCCTTTAGAGTACACATGAATTTCTAGCTTTATAGTTCTTATTTTGTCATTGTTTTGTTGCTTTCCTTTCTACCATTACTATGGTAGCTTCTTGATAGCATTTTTTTTTAACTTCTGTACCTTAAGTGCATAGCATTTACTGTTGAGTGAAAGAGTGAGTAACTGTTGAATACTCTGTACCAGGAACTATAGTAAGTGGCCCTGGAGATACAACAGTGTCCAAAATAGACATATTGCTCTTAGAATAAAAATAAATATGTTGAATGCAAATAAATTATTACTATAAATGACAATTATATATATGCATGTGTATTTGCATATATGTATTTATATGGTAACTTTAAAAAATATTTTATTTATATATTTGACAGAGGGAGAGATCACAAATAGGCACAGAGGCAGGCAGAGAAAGAGCGGGAAGCACTTCCCGCCGAGCAGAGAGCCCAATGTGGGACTCGATCCCAGGACCCCGAGATCATGACCTGAGCCGAAGGCAGAAGCTTAACCCTCTGAGCCACTCAGGTGCCCTATATGGTAACTTTTATAAAGAATGGTGAGATGATATGGAAGAGTAAAACAGCTTTATACAGCGTTGTGAAGGATGAGGCAGAATTCATGAGGGGAAGAGTTGGCTAAATAATTTTCATGATGAGCCAATGATCTGAGGTGAGAAGAAGCTTATTCTGTTTAAGGGAATTCAAGTGTGATGTGGTGGTGGGGCAAAAAAGAAGAGAGGTGGATGATAAGGCTAGAGATTTAGGCAGAGTCAATTTTCCAAGGTTATTGAGAGTTTGTTAAGGATCTGGGTTTTTATTGACTATAATGATATATCACTGAAAGTTTTTTGTGCAAGTAACAGCCAAGATTTAATTTAAAGACCAAATGTCAGACTGTTATAAGGAGGAGGCAAGAAAAGACACCAAGAATAAAGGTTAGCACTTCACTAAAGGCCTATATGTATATTGGCTGAGTGAGAAAGAAAAAGAGAAACTGAGGTGACTACCTTCTGTCATTGGGCTTGATAGCGATGCTTTGTACTGCCGTGCTGGTGGCGTACAAGGAAGTGAGTATAGTTTATAGCAGGCACTGTTCTAGGGGTTAATCATACTTAATTTAATCCTTTCAAAATCTCTGCAAGATATGTATAATACCCATTCCAAAAATGATAAAACTAAGATGCAGGGATATTCCATAATTTACTGAAGAATAATATGAAGAACATGGTAGAATGGGGATTTAAGCCTAGAGCTGTCTTACTACAAATTAGATATGTATCTAATATGCTAATGATTACGCAGTGATTGCATTTTATCCATTATATCAAGTCAAATTTCTGATGCCCAGAACACTTCAAAACATGGATTACTTCAGACAAATGGATTTTATAAATGTAAAACACAGACAAGAGCACAGAAATCCACGAGCATTTTGTTCCTTAGGATTTGTTTTTGCTTTGTTTTCATTTCCCTGTTCAGTGCACTCTCCACTCTCCCTTTCTGTCCAGTGTTACCAGCATGGCATGCAGCATGTCACCGTGTTTATGCTAGAGGCAGAAGTGTGGCAATAGGACTCATCAAGAGGCTACCACATTCAATCAATAGGCCTTAAAATATGGAAGTCTCAGAACTGCAACCTGGAGCCTCCCCGAGTCAGTGAGAGTAGTTGCCCTACCAGTCTGGTAGGCTAAAAATCTTATACATCATTTACTGGTCCTTCAGAGCCATTACAGCAAGACCAGAGAATGCTATAATGAAAGCAAAGCTTTCTGTTCATGGTTTTGAAATATCTGGCATTTCTTATGGTTTCGATCTAGCAGCCTGCTCTTTTTTATCTTTACCAATAACCCCTCTGGTAACCCATAAATTAGAGTATGCATTGGGAGAATACATGGAATTTAATTTTAAATTGTTTTGTGTTTCTAAGCCATTAAAACAAAGTTCCTTTCATCCATAGTTTTCTCAGGACAGTTATGTGATAAATTAGTAATACAATTTGTGTTGAATGTTATCTTGTTTTATTATTATTCATTACTTTGTGTTACTATTTGTCATTATCTTATATGCATACGTGGTCTGAGGTTAATGCATAATTGTCAAGTTAAAAAGCAAAATTTGACTTTCAACATTTCTTTATAATTTGAAGAAATGGAAGTTCAGAACAGTGAGTGGCTTGGATGACAACTGCCACCAGAACTGGATGATCACAAGCAGTAAGGAAACAACTGGAAGCTTCCCTAGAAAGGAACTTGCTATTGTTTTTGTTTTTGTTTACTTCCTCTGTCCCTAAATTAACCTTACAACTCTTTACAGGCAGTCATCTGCTAACTCACAATCATCAGTACAGTTCTAAAAATTGACTTTTGTGTTTCGTGTCATGTGCAAACAGGATAGTCACATTACACTGAATAAAATGATAGAGATGAATAATAAATCATAATATTATAACATATAATTATTCACTCATGTGATTGCAGTTTGACTACTCAGAACTTTGTAATTGTTAGGGCTCATAAAATAGCCACAAATTAAATATGCATTTATGACAATTTCAAAGACTAATTAAGCATAAACATAGAGTATGGCATGAAAATTAAAAGCTTTTGAGGGTCCACTTTAGATGCAGTCCATTTCCTCTATTCAGATGCTCTTCAAATATGTTTCCTTTTTAGATTTTTATAGCCAAACTGAAAATCTTTCTATTTTAAGAAACTTATATAAAAAAAGAAACTTATCCTTCTACTTTCTTGATGTTGATGATGTTGAAGATAATAATAATATTCATCTACTTGAAAAGTATTTTATTTATTTAAAGATGGTGTCATTTGCATATTTTAATTTTATTTTCATTTCTCCTACTTAGCTATTTCTAAAACATATAGCACAGAGCTGTAAAAAATCACAACACACACATGCACACACACATGAAATCTATTAAAAATGTATTAGGTTTTCTTTATTGTCCAGCAAACATAAATGTTTTTATAGTTACTTTTGTTTTGAGTTGATGCTATAGCAACAGAACTAACAAAGTATCAAGAGGGAATTATTGTTTTAAAATATCCTATAAACACACATATAAAAGATTTTCATAGTAATTTGTGAGTAGTCCCCAAGTGTTTAATTATTTCAATCACTTAATCTATAGAATCCCCTTCTGTACCAAGTAATATTACTACATTATTAAAATAGTCCTGAAAGTACTTCTTATGTGATATCAGGAGACAGGAAAGTCAGAAATCTTTTGGCTACAGTGCCCTTTTCAGTTGGCAAAGCACAAGTTCTTCAACAAATGAAATCAATGATATGCTTTTGATCAAGTGAAAAGAAAATTCTGATTGCTTATGCTATGAAAGTTTCACTTTATTGTAATAATTTGCATCTCTAGGGGCATCTGCGTGGCTCAGTAGGTTAAGGGTCTGACTTCGGCTCTGGTCATGATCTCAGGGTCCCTTTGATCAATCACTGCCTGAGGCTCCCATGCAACAGGGAGACTGCTTCTCCCTCTCCCTCTGCTCCGCTCCCTGCTCATGCTCTCTCTCTCATGTAAATAAATAAAATATCCAAAAACATAATTTGCATATCATAAACTAATGTAAAATATTTATATTTATATTTTCTGATGAGGTAGTGAATCACATAAAATAATATTTTTGTTTCTCTTTTAGATTTTTCTTTTATTGTCAGTTTTCAGTTAACGACTATACTTGTGCTTAAAGACCTTCAACAGTAATTTTTTAAAGAGGAATAAAATGTAGAGAGATCAATTATAGTTCACAAGAAACATGATACATCCATCTTTGCTTGAGGGGAAACTCAGTCTGCCCTTTGTAAGTAGGGAAGAGTCGAGATGGGGCAGATCATTTCCTTAAAGAAATGCTTTTAGAAATGTAATGTACAACCAGGCAAAATTTAAGGAAAAAATAACTTCTTATAGATTATCAAGTATTTCCCCCCAGGTCCCAAGTTACTCTATATATGTAATACTATGCACAGAGCTGGGAGTGCCGGCCTGGCTGTCAGTTAAGCCTCTACACTTTACTCAGATCATGATTCCAGGGTTCTGGGATGGAACCTGGAGTCGGGCACCCTGCTCCACAGGGAACCTGCTCCTCCCTCTCCCACTGCTGATCCCCTGCTTGTCTCTCTCTCTCTCTCTCTCTCTCAAATATAAATAAATAAATCTTTAAAAAATACTACATACAGAGCTAGATTACATGTTCCACAAGGTAACAAACTGCATCTTACTTGCTCACTTCTGTATTCTTAGTTCTTAATATATAACACCTTTCTCATTTTATTTATTTTTACTTTTTCAAGGTTTTATTTTTAAGCAATATCTATACCCAACATAGGGCTTGAAATTACAGCCCCAAGATCAACAGTTGCATACTCTGCCAACTGAGCCAACCAGGCACTCCACACATTTCTCATTTTAGGTACATGAATATGATATTCGAAAGAAAGAATAAACAAAAAAATAATCTCAAATATTCATAATTTTAAATTATAAAATTTTTGATTTTATCTGCTTAAATTAAATCTAATGAATGTTAATAATTTGGAGTGAGCTATATTATCTTTATTCCATAATAATTAAAAATATTTATATTGTTCCTCATTTTACTTTTTATAATCTTTATTAAAATATATTTGTAAATGCATACATACAAAATACATCCATGATCTTTTTTTAAAATCAGTTATTTAAAAACTGTTCAATAGGCAACATATATCCCATATATGATGTGTGTATATTTTTAAGTTTTAGGTGGATTCATTTCATAATCAAGATCTATATTTAATATATATTGAATATTTATTTACTTTTAAAATATTTTATGTGTTTTTATTTAGATAGAGAGAGCATGCAAGCAAGGGGGTGCTAAGGGAGAGATACAGAGAGAGTCCTCAAGTAGACTCCCCGCTGAAAAACCCACTCAGAGCTCCATCTCAGTATGCTGAGATTATGACCTGAGCTGAAACCAAGAGTCCAGGCACCCTAATATTTTTGAATATTTCAGATGAAAGTTATTTAAAAATCAGTTTGGGGGCACCTGGGTGGCTCACTTGGTTAAGCATCTGACTCTTGATTTCGGCTCAGGTCATGGTCTCAGGGTCATAAAATTGAACCTCTGTGTCATGCTCTGGCCTGGGTCTGAAGCCTGCTTAAGATTCTCTGTCTACCCCTCTCCATTTGCTACCCCCCCCATGTTCACAACCTCTCAAAAATAATAATGATAAAAAATAAAGTAAAATCAGTTTTTATTGAAGGTCAGTATGCTAACAAGAAATAAATATATAAAATAAATATAAAACATTTCATCCAACAGAAAAGGCATATACAAAAAAATTGATAGGGCAAATGTGTCCTGTTTTCATATATGATTGCAGATTATATAAACTATCGCATTGTAATTAAAAAGCACTGGATAATAGTAAGCAGAAATCAGAAAGGTCTGAAGAATGGGATTCAGATCCTGACTTCAAATAGTAAATTCAATAAACAATACCCTTTAAGGGGTGGGCTTTATCTCAGTAACCAATAATAACTGTTCCTTGCTCTTTTTATATAAGGCAATATTTATTTGAGGAACATAAAAATATTTTAATGATATTAGAGTTATATAATTTATAATCAGTGAAAAGATTTTCTTCAAAATAATGAAGAGTAGACTTTCAAAGCAAAATGAACTATTTCATCAATGCTAAATCTAAGTAGATTTACTGAAGACTGAACAAAATTTCCAACTCGATATTATACTATTCTAAGCAATTGTTAAAGGCAATTTGCATTTTAATTGGATCTAAAGTTAAAAGAACATGGAGAGATTTCCAAATATATGGATAGAGATGGAATTCAGTTTCTTCTCCAACTTTTTATTTGAGAGGAAAATAAGCTGATTATCAATTAAAAAGTAGTGTTTCTATTTTTACTTTTGGTAATAGATAGGAATAAATGAGGATAACCAAATGATGAGGAGACAAGATAACATAAAATGTCAAAGAAGATATTTTTCAAATAAATATATTGCAATTGAGGTAGAAGAAAATTAATGAAGTTAAAATTAGTTTTTATTATATATAGTTGCTGATTAAGACATATATGCATTAATTTACATACACAAATAGACATCTGTATGAACACTGACTGCATATGTTAATCCAGAAGAAAGGTTATATTTTTAAGTAGTAAACCCTATAAACCTAGTTTATATTGTTTTGAAAATCTACATTTTTCACAGATTAATACATATATACTTATATTATGATCATCATTATCATTTCGACTTTTAGATTTCAAACTTTTATAAACTTGACACAAAACTAGAAAAAGCATAAATAAAATATAGACAATAATTATGACAACCTCTTCATGAGTAAAGTTTGTTCTGTTGGATACCCACTGTAGGGTGCAGTAATATACTTGTCTCCTCTTTGGCAAGTGCATTGTTCTCAATTATTCAGAAGGATTATGGGGAATGATATCATTAAATACTGAAAACTTGAAAATCCCAACTTTTTTCAAAGACTCTAAAGCTTGGTTTTTAAGTAACCAATGATGTGGTGCACATTTGAGCAGTGTTTCCATAGGTAAGAAGCCTTCAGTGATTTGTGATGGTTTAGTTGTCAGCAAACTGAAACATCATTTGACTTAGGAAAGAATATTATTTTACTAGACTATTTGGAATCAAAAATGAACAGCTGAATGAACTCACTTGAAATTCATCATAGTAAATTGACATTCTTTTCTTTTACTTTTGAACTCATAAAATGCCCTAAGAATTATTGCTTTATTTTATTTCAAGAAGCCAGAAATATGAATAATGTATTCTAGCTTAGTACAAATAAAACTTGATAATAAACATAACTTAGGATAAACAACATCAAGATCTATAAACTTCTCTTAGTAAATAAATCTTTTGGCAGCTTGGACAACAGAAATGGGAATCAATGGAGCCTCATCTTCCAGGCCAAAATAATAGGATTTTCTGAGATATCAGTAGATGAAAAACTTACCAACTCCAAGAATCAGCTCGGGTGAACAGAATAACATAAGCCAACCAACTCTTCATTTAATGGTATTCTCCAATATGAAATATTAGTAGAAAATAGGCTTGTCTTATTGACCAAAAAATAAAAAAAAATCATAATCTACAGTGCCCTTATCTTATTTTTTTTTTAAAGATTTTATTTATTTGACAGAGAGAAGCACAGCCAGAGAAGGAACACAAGCAGGGGGAGTGAGAGAGGGAGAAGCAGGCTTCCAGCCGAGCAGGGAGCCCAATGTGGGACTCGATCTCTAATTTCCAGGATCATGACCTGAGCCGAAGGCAGTCGCTTAACCAACTGAGCCATGCAGGTGCCCAGCCTTAACTTATTTTTAAAAGCCAATATAGTGTATATCAAAATTAGATTTTGAAAGGTATATAATACCCTCCAAATACTAGTTTTTATTGCTATTATTGTTTTAATCTACATTATGGCTAATAAGATTTTGTATAAATATGATATTAGCATATATTATCAACATTAAATGTTATAACCTAAAATTTTAATTAATAATATTATAGAAATTTTTATATTCCCTGAAGTGCATTTTTTTTCTCAAAGCTCATTTTTATATATATTTATGAGAGCACAGAACACCATTGAAATTTAGGAGGAAAAAATGGTCCAAATCTTGGCATAGATATTGCCAAAGTAATTCCAATTAGATAGAAGACTACACCAGATAATTTCTTGGGACATCTGCGTGGCTCAGCCAATTATTTGCTGGCTCTTGATTTTGGTGGAGGCCATTATCTCAGGGTCCTAGAATTGAGCCCTGTCTTGGGCTCCAAAATTATCAGGGAGCCTGCTTCAGGATTCTCTCTTTCTCCTCCATCCTCCTCCCCACCTCCCACTTTCTCCCTCTCTATATATAATAAATAAATAAATCTTAAAAAAAAGAAATAAATCAAAAATAATTTCTCAAGTCCAGGCTGTGCTCTCTTATTTATTTATTTATTTATTTATTTATTTATTTAGTCCAGAACATGTTCCCACTAGTGCTGCTTTGATTTTGGCCAACAATTTCATTTTTTAACTGGTTTGTTTCCAATTCCATTATATTCTAATTGCTGAAGGTGTGTGAGATTTCAACCTTTCTCGAACAAAAAAAAAAAGGAAAATAAAGTATAAGAAAAAAATTGCACTGAAAATTGTAAGACTCAGCATTTAAATGTTTAATAAAACCGTATGTCTTTGAGCAATTCACTTGAGATCTGTCGCATTTACTATAAGATAATGTAGTTTATTGGAGACCAGAGTGGTCCCATGTGGTCCCTTGTAACCTTATGATTTTCCAAATATCTTGCTAAATCTGAAATTCCATGAAATGTAAATGAATTTTCAGATAAGGTGGATAAGAGCCATTTTGTCATTAAGTAATAAAACCTTAGTGTCACCACAAGTAGAACATTAACATGTAAAAGCCGGGGATCAACAAATAACTGTGGAAGAATGAGTAAACATTTTCCTGCTTTCAAATATTGTATGTTTTATAAAAATAACATTACTGAGGTAATAATTCACCAACCATACAATTCACCAATTCAGGTTACTGCAATAATTAATTATGAGAAGGATATGACTCAGCTCAGTTGGCATTGAGGCCTTTAAATAATGATGGAAGATCAAGTTTGACTGGAGATTACATGTTAAGGGTTTTACAAAGTACTCGGGAATTAAGGAATATTTGTTTATACTCTATCCACCTATTTCTCATTTTTTCTCTCCACTATACACCCATTACTCAGGACATACTGTCTAATGGAGAATAGGCAGTCTGCAAAATAAATCGAGAAAGAAATACTAAATTTCTACTAAAGGCTTGTTTGATATGTGTTTCATCTGGTATTAGCACTCAAAACTAACTTACCTGGAGAGAGAAAAAAACTTGCTACATGCCTGTACTAAACAAATTTATAGTGATAAGATTCTTTTTGATCTAGACAGAAAAAAATGGAAGCCATGAATGTTTTT
>PITA01018630.1:0-39836 GCA_004023965.1 Spilogale gracilis
GTGGATATACAGACGGTATTTACAGTTAACCATCCAGTCCCTGTGACATTCCTGACTACATGATTGTGGGGCAGGCACTTAAATTTTCTGAAGGGAGATTCTATTACTTCCATAGTTACTAGGGATTAAATGAGTTAACACATGTTTCTCGTGGTGGCAGACATGTTGTTAACTCTCCAAAGCAGAAGCTACAAAGACGAGAGAGAGGAGGCTACTGCAGAGGATGAAGAGCTGGAAGATGAGGGCAGACAAGACAGCACAGGCTAAGTCATCAAACCAGGCACTAAGGAAGAAAAAAAAGGATGCACTTAAAATATTACTTGGTCCTCAAGGTGTCCCTAATATTTAGGGAGAAATGAGAAAAGACACGGAATCTACCAGGCCTTTACTGTAAGTGTAAGGTGTCGGGGCAGACAGAAGCGGGCAGGGAAGTAAGGGGAGGTTTCAAGATGGACAGAAGACAGGCAGGAGGACTAGATGGCGTGGGCAGGATGGGGGCTTGGGGTGGAGCAGGGGGAAGATCGGAGACCTGCACCGATGGATGGACATGCAGTGAGAAGTTACTTTAGGGGCAGTGTGTTTGGGGAATCCAGCATTGTGCAGCACTGAGTTCACAGGAGTGACAAGATAGGGAAGGAGAGGTCCTCCTGACAGACACAAGGGGGCATCGTGGCGGCAGTCGGCTGGTTTTCTACTGGCTGCGTGTGGGCAGGGGTTCGATGTCAGTACCACGCTAACAGCCCGGTGAATGAGCCAAGTACTGTGCTAAGTGGCTACAGGCATGATGTGCATGTAGTGTCCACACCAAGCTCATCTGGTGCCAACCACACTATTATCCCCATTTCACAGATGAGAAAACAGAACGGAGACATCTGGTCACCCAGGATAACACAGCTCATAAGACGTGGGGGTTAGGCCTTGACTTCTGATTTGCCCAACTCCGAGACAGGAGGCGGTCACACTGCTCCAAGCCCACCTTTGGGGCTGCTCCACATGAGCAGGGGGTAGAAGTTATAGAGAGGTGGGTCTGGGCTCAGCAGAAGCAGCTCTCTCAGAATCTAGGCTAAGCCTGACTGCCCAGCCCCCACCTCCGCCCACAGCAGCCGCTCTGCTGGAGCTCATCCCACAGAGGTGACTGAGGAGAGTACAGTGGACTAGGTCATGTTGCCAGGTTGCTCGACCCCTTTCGAACTTCTCCTCAGCAGTTTCATACAGATGGTTTCAGTGTCACTGGTTTTCGTGGTCCTTGCTTATTTTAATATGTCAGAATTTAAGTCAAGAAAATGGGGTTTGGGCTGAAGAAGGGAGATGAAGCTTGACGCGTTTATGCAAGGAAGAGGCCTAAAGATCCTCAGGTGATTAATCAAGAGGAAACAGGCTCAAAGGGGAGGATACGCTGATGGCATAGAACTTGAAAATTCCACCCAGATAATAAAACATGGGCTCGCGCTACAACTCCACGGGGCTGCGGGCAGAGGGCCCCTCTACGGGAGGCAGGAGGAAGGAAACTGCCAGGACTGGCTCCTCTGGGAGGCCAGACCCAGCGACCTCCACCACTGTGTGGATAATGCTGATGCAATGGACAGTATTCCATCACAGTCTCCTACTCTTCCAGAAAGTTCTACAAGGTTAATTCTGGCTACAGCCTGACCCAGTGACTTTTACCACTTTTTGGAACATGACAAGGTAATAGGTGGCATTCCATCACAGTCTCCCACTCTTCTAGAAAGCACTACACAGTTCATATTGGCTACAGACAGAATCAACTGTTGGTCAGTCGATGGCTGCTGTCCTGGTGGACTTGACCACATGCCTCTGTTTCCATCTACTGCCAAAGCGCTAGGCAACCTCCTCCCCACAACTTCTACACTGGTTAATCTAGGAACTGCATTACTCACTGAGTGGATCAATTATCTACCAAATGCCACCGCGGAAGGAACACTAATGAAGCACATGGCAAGAATCCTGTTGTCATTTATTTGGGAAAACTATCGCTATCCTTTTTAAACACTGTTTTTCAATTTTCCCTCTTTTCTTTGAGTCTTAAGGTGTTAGGACTTACATTTAAGTCTTTGATCCATTTCAAGTTAATTTTTGTGAGTGGTGTAAGAGCAGGGTCCAGTTCCATTCTTTCCCATGTGGCTATTTAGTTTTCCCAATGCCATTGACTGAAGGGACTGTCCTCTCCCCACTGGTGTGTTCTTGGCACCCTTGTCAAAATCAGTTGACTATATACATGCGGGTTTGTGTCTGGACTCTACTCTGTTCCACTGAAATGGAAGAAAATAATACAAACCACGTATCTGGTAAGGGGTTGATAAATAAAATATATAAAGAACCCATACAGCTCACTAGCAAAAAAGCAAATAATCCAATTAAAAAATGCACAAAGGACCTGAATAGACACTTTTCCAAAAAAGACATACAAATGCCAATAGGTGCAAAAGAAGGTGTTTAATATCACTATATCATCAGGCAAATGCAAATCACCTCACACCTGCGACGATGGCTACCAAAAAGACAAGGGATAACAAATGTTGGCGAGGAGGGGGAGAAATGGGGACACTTAGACACTGTTGGAGGGAATGTAAAATGGTATAGCCATTATGGGAAACAGAAAGGTGGTTCTTCAAAAAATTAAAAATGGAACTGCCATGCGATCCAGCAATCCTACCCGGTCACGGGTATTATCCGAAGGAAATGAAATCAGTATTTCAAAGCGGTTTCTGCAGGCCCCTGTACATTGCAGCTTTGTTCACAATAGCCAAGACATGGAAACAGCCTAAGTACCAGTCCATGAATGAATGGATTAAGAAAACACGGGACACACACAAATATATACATAAAGGAATACTATTCAGCCATAAATAAACTATGCCATTTGTGACAATATGAACGTGGGGCATTATGCCAAGTGAAATAAGCCAGAAAAAGGCAAAGATAAGTAGTTATTGTATGTGGAATATATTTAAAAAATATCCTACTTTATAGAAATACAGAACAGAACGGCGGTAGCCAGGGACTAGGAGGAGGAGGAAATGGAGTGACAGAGGTCAAAGGGCACAAATTTTCAGTTCTAAGTGGTTCTCCACATCTCATGTACATTTTGGTGACTGCAGGTGGCCCAGGGATGTAACATTTTTAAAGGGCCATCTTTTTATTAACCAACCAGTCAGATGCAGTATCTACAGTTCTACAGTATCAAAAATAGCTTTTGCACTAACAAGAGTGAGCATTCCCTCAGTGTCTTCTCTGGACTGAGTGGTGTTTTAAAAGCACTAAGTATTAACTCCATTACTCCTCAAAACACCGCTTCCTGTT
This sequence comes from Spilogale gracilis, assembly GCA_004023965.1. Lineage (NCBI taxonomy): Eukaryota > Metazoa > Chordata > Mammalia > Carnivora > Mephitidae > Spilogale > Spilogale gracilis. Next base: position 3,322 of record PITA01018630.1, read on the forward strand.
AAATACTATTCCCATTTTAAAGACAAGGAAAGAGGGACTGTGAGCTCAGTTGCCTTAAGTGTGGATCAGGGCCTGCGAGAGGAAACACGACTTCTCTCAGAGAAGAGGCCACAGGACTGACATGGGGCTTCACCACCCCTGTCTGGACAGTCAGCAGAGGGCACCTCCCTGGACACAGGGTTTGGCTAAGGGGTGGGTCCAGGTCGCAGCGGAGACAGCCTGAGACAAGAGCTTCAGGGAAGAACCACTATCTTTACAGTGGAGGCAGTTCAAGTTGGTAAGAGCTGGGATCCCCAAGGAGGATGCAATAAAAGCCAGAGGAAAGCAGAGGGGAGGGGAGGGACTGCGTCCCAAAGCCATTGTTTGAGCCCTGGCTCAAGCCCCGTCTGAAGTCATCTCCCTAGACTCTTCCATGGTATGAGCCAACATGCTGCCAATTTTACTGAACCGTAGGAGTGGAGTTTCCTGTCGTCTACAACCAAGATGTCTGTAACTGAATTTCTAACACAATCCTTTTTTCCTGGATACTTGAGTCATTGAATGAGTATACCTGGGTCCAACAGCAGAGTCTCTAAAGGAGAGTAACAAGTCTAAGACTGTCCCTACCCACCAGAAACTCCGGGTCACACTGGGAGTGAGATGCCCACCCTCTCTACCCTGACTCCCCCAGAAGCTGAGTATCAGAGTTGCCCCAAGGCAGTGACTATGTGCCAAGTGCGAAGAGGGAGATTAGCTGCTGCGGTAGGAATGGGCTGGAGTGGGGAGAGGTCAGGATGGGGTGAGGTCCCCCCAGAGGGATGGCCATGAGCGGCTGCATGGATGGCAGCACAGTAGCACAGGCAGTGAACCGATGGGGGGCGGTGGAGCGGAGGGTTGATTTCCATTCAGTTTCCCCCAAAAGCAGACCCTGAGACAACTCGGTGCCTGTACTGTATTGGGATGTGATCCTTGAAAACGCTGCTATGGAAATGGGCCAGGGAAGGGAAGGAAGCCAGTAAGAGAGCCATCATCAAGCTCCAGAGCATCAGGGCAACTGGAGCTCTGTCCTGGGAACCCGAGAGAAAGTGGGGAACAGGCAGGAGAATCAGCCCAGTGAGGAGAAGAAGAACGAGGTATTCATCTACAAATTTCCCCAGCCTGGCGTGACTCAAAGCTGCTTCTGCGGCCACCACCTCTTGAATCCTGCCCGCAGCTGGATAGTGGGCAGCCAGGCACTAGAGCTAGTCCCACAGGTCTGTCACCAATGCGACTGACTGCCTTTGCCTCGAGCCAGGACAGCCAGGATTTCTCTATCCCCAGTGGTTATCATAAAACCTGTCAAGTGGCTCACTGAAGGCTGGAAGTTTGGGGCCAGATGGGAACAAGAGAAGGAATGTTCTGAAAAGCCGAGCTATTTTCTTCAACTCCAGAGCCCAGGGAACGTTTCACCAGTCACATGGCAAAGGCAGGGAGTGAGTCCAGATGAGCTCCCCAGCTCCCTTTCCGCTCCACTGATCTCTGAGAGTGACTAGGATGAAACAAATCTATTCCTCTTGAGAAGCCCAGGTGAGCCATGGGACTCACCTTTGCCCTCCGCCCAGCACCGTGGCCCAAATCCCCACAATTATGGTCTTAAAAAGCTGCTGGTCTTGGACCAGGCACTTTTGTTTTTCTCATTTGCAGTCGAGAATTAATGCCAGTTTCTTGCTGGCAACCAGCTGTGTGTGTGAAGTGTTCCATCATTGAAGCAGAGTGCCCTCGTTTTACTGAAAGACTTGAAATATACAAACTACACAAAGAATACAGGTGAGGCAGGAATGTCACTTAGGAAGTTAGAGGAGTCCTATCACACAAACAAGATCTTTCCTTCCTCTACTCAATCAGTATTTCATGGAGACCATACCCTGCGCCAGGCAAAATGAGTAAAGCCTAGACTCTGCTCTTCCATGTGTGTATTTATATATGTATTGTACATTTATGGTCACATTGTGATCAGTGTTAGGGGAAAAAAGGTTAAGCAGGGCAAAGAGTGATATGAGAGTGTATTATCTGAAATAGGTCCCTCTGAGTAGGTGGCATATGAGTAGAGGTAACTAAGGTACCTAAGGAGGGAAGGGTGAGGAAGGAAGCCATGTGGGCATCTGGGGGAGGACATTTTAGAAAGAGGGGAACCAGGGGCGCCTGGGTGGCTCAGTTGTTTAAGCGTCTGTCTTGGGCTCAGGTTATGGTCCTAGGATCGAGCCCCACGTCAGGAGTCTGCTTTTCCCTCTCCCACCCCGCCCCGCTTGCTCTCTTTTCCTCTCAAATAAAAAAGGCACATGCACAAAATATGTGATACAGGCTGCTTTAGTTTCCAACTGCTGCTGTAACCCAAAGTATCACAAATTCAGGGGCCTAAAACAAAAAACAAATGTATTCTCTTACACTTCTGGAGGTCAGAGGTTCAAGATGGGTCTTACAGGCTAAAATCACGGTCAGCAGATCTGCTTTCCTTCTGTAGGCTCTAGAGAACCTGTTTCCTGTCTCCTCTAGCTTCTAGAGGCTGCCCGCTGCCCCGTATAGATGTGAACTCACATAGTTGTACACGTGGTAGGAGCCAGGGCTGTAAGAATGACTGCCAAGGTCCCACACTTTCACCACTGCATCCTAATGCACAGACAACCATTTATCTGCAAAGCGCCTCCACTTCCCCAGGCCCTGGGCCCTGCTGCCCAACAGAACATTTTAGGAGGGAGCAGCAGACTGGGTACAGCTGCAGGCATAGTTAGGAGGCACGCCTGGGGTTGGGGTGCATAGGTAGCCTAGTGTTTTCATCCCCAAAGTGCTTATCTTGTCCTCACAGAGGCCCCCAACTCACTCCCATTGGTTCATTTAAGGAACGCTACCCGGCATAACTAAACTGAAATTTACAGGGGAGTCAGAATGGAATGACAAAAAAAATCAGATCTGAAAGGAACCAGGATCCTGGGCCTAGACGTGAGAATTTGGGCTAGTAGCTCTGTCAAGGTTGGGTTTGCTTCACTGCAAATGGAGACTCTTCCTTCCTGCTCTATCTGATGCATAGCTTCTAGTCATTTACAAATAATACAAATAAACTACAGTAATCATCTTTTGGGGACCTGATCAATGGCTGGGGACTATGTTCTTTTAAATACATTACATACTTTTATACTTCATATATATGTACCAAAGAGATGCTAATACGACCCCCATTTGAGATGGCAAAACAAAATGGGTAATTTTCTCATTGGACCCAGGACTGAATTCAATCTGTCTGACCAACAAGAGCCCATGATGACAGGGCATGACTGAAACACATCCTCAAATGATCTTGGATCTGTCTTTTTCCATTACAAACTCAAAAGAGTTCATTTTACGCTTTTTAAACTTTTTTTAGTAGGCTCCATGCCCAACGTGGGGCTCAACCTCCCTGGGAGATCAAGAGTCACATGACCCACCAAGCCAGCCTGTAGCCCCTAAAGACTTCATTTTAAATGCAACTCACAACTGTTGCCTTTACCATTAAGCCTTTAGGTCTGTAGGTCAGACAGTACAATAGCACATAAGAGCTGTGGATGCCTGCACTTCAGTCAGGATACGCTAAGTGAGAATGTAGGAACACAGCCCCCAAACCTCAGAGGCTTCTACAACACAGTTGATTTCTAAGGTCACCTGGGAACTTTTGCTCTGTCACCTTGCTCTGGAAAGAGTCAAGGGAGAGGGAGCATGGGAAATGCACACTGTGCTCCTATAGCCTGCACTCAGATGTGCCCCATGGCACTCGCACTCCATGCCACCAGCTGAAAGAAGTCCCCATGGCCACTTCTAACGTTAGGGGTGGAACTGACCACAGGCCCGGAAAACTGCACTTATGACCACCACAGGGACCTTAACCGTTTACACAGCCCTTGTCACACAACTACCCAACTCAATTCTCACAATATCCAAGATAGTGATTAACTGGTTAAATGTGATAAATCAATTATAGGGTGTCAACAAAACACTAAAAACGAGACAAAACCAGGGAAAATCTAAAAAAAAAAAAAAAAAAAAGATTTATTTATTTGACAGAGAGAGAGATCACAAGTAGGCAGAGAGGCAGGCAGAGAGAGAGGAAGAAGCAGGCTCCCCGCCGGGCAGAGAGCCCAACGCCGGCCTCGATCCCAGGACCTGAGATCATGACCTGAGCTGAAGGCAGAGGCTTAACCCACTGAACCACCCAGGCGCCCGGGAAAATCTAGAATAAGCAGTCTGGACAACTCTGCCTACTATTCTGAGAGTGCCTTGAGTCAATGGAATTCAAAGTATGTATCTGCCAATTCCTTATCTCAAGAGTTGCCTGCCTCTTGAGGTGTGTGCGTGTTCTATGAGTAGAACTTTTTTTTTTTTTTGGTAAATGGCCTCTGAATGAAGGCCATCTTATCAATTCTTGGCTTAAGAAAAATTGTGATCTTCCAATATTAAAGGGAAATGGCCATTTCCCACCCCCATCCCTTGAGGTAGCCTAGCATGCATTTCTAGCATCCCCTTCTTCGGGAGATTTAATTTGAACTATGCAATGACTTTAGCATTAAGGACCATCTTTAGAGTCTGACCCCATGTGAAAGATGAGACTCCACTTTATCCCTCTCTAAAAGATGAGGGAATGAATGGAGGCTTGGCAATCAAGCTAACAAGGACAATGAGCAAAGAAGTGGCTCAGGATCCCCATCTCCTCAAGGCAAGTCCCTGTGAAGGGATAACTGATGAATCTCGAGAACTGGGTGGCTCTCCTGGTCTGACCCCTGGCTCAGAATTTCTTCTATTGTCTCCACAAGGAGATAAAAAGTATGAGGCAGGAGCCTAAGAAGAGTCTCATTTTTCTTAGTTAACCCCGAAAAGAAGTGTTTTGGTTTCAGTGCTGACCACCAGGTGTCAAGCTTCAGGGGGAGAGAAAATAAACAAAGATCGTTTATCAACCCCACTTAATTTATGCCAATATAACTCAAGTGAGATTTGCTAAAGGACAGAAAATCAGCTGGCCCAAGTATGTTAATATGTCAGGGAGAGTTTACTAAACTTTCACTCATCTGATTACATCAATTAATATTTATCTTTTCTACATCTGTACAAATAATTCATTAGGCAGCACAATGATGGGACCCCAAATCCCTTCTCTTGATTAAAGATTAAGAAGTGGTCAACTTCCAGACCCAACAATTCTAGAGACAGATAACCTGAAAGCTTCCTACAACAAAACACCCAGAAATGCAGAAGAAAATAAACATAACAAGTATTTTACTTTATTTACGTAGGCTCCACACCCAAGGTGGAGCCCAACACTGGGCTTGACCTCAAGACCCTGAGATCAAGGAGCTGGACCTGAGCTCAGTAGGTGGATGCTCGACTGTCTGAGCACCACAGGTGTCCCTAAAGATACTGTAAAATGGACAGCTGTGTATATCGGAAAATAGGGCAAGTTCCTGGGGTGGCAATGGGAGGAAGGGACTGAAAGTTCAAATGATGTGCCTGGGTGTAACTCGGACATTTGCCAAACCTGACAAGACAGGGACAGGAGGGATGTAAGGTGGAGTAAAACTTCAATTTCTACATAAAGCCTGGGCCTTCAGGAGACCATGGCTGAAGTGGCACAGAGATATGACAATGAAGGCCTGCTTCACACGGTCTTGGAGTGAGTGGGGTGAGGTGGGTTATGGGGGAGAACATGGCTGAAGAGGTAAGTTAACGGCGGCGCTTAGGGGTCTGCTCTTCCCGCCTCCACCTCCACTACCGAAGTTTAAAACTAAGCTCTCACTAGTCTTATACCCTGGGCAGGTTATATAACCTCACAGGGCCTCATTTTCCTTGGCCGGGCTGTTGTGGAAAATGGACTTAAACTGGATTTAAATTCAGTGCACTTTAACTGCTTAATTACCACAAGACCTGTACATGAAAGTAGTGTTTAAAACATGGCAGGGCAAATCAAAATGCATTTGAAATCTGTTTTCTTCCGGAGAGCATCAGATTTTTCCTTAAGCAAGTAAAAAGTAGACTGCATTACCCAAAAATCTAATGAAAAATAAACAAACTTGGTCTTTAGCTATAAAGGGCCAAAATTTAACAGCCATTATCAGATCTTAATTAGATGATTAGAAAAAAAAAAAAAACAGGCCCATCTTAAATTACCAGTTTTAAAACTTACTCCATGGTTAAATCACTTAAAATAATAAACACACAGAAGTTTTTGATCACTTATTATCCACATTCTCTTAATGCCACTGGCATAATTCAAAAGCCATTTTTGTTTATTTGGGGAAAGCAGGAAATCAGGTGCAATTAAAAGCCACCATGTCTGTAACTGCATATGGAGGGTGGAGGGGAGCTGAGACTTGGAACTAAGAGACAAAAGTGACAAACTGAATGACCTTGAAGAGAATTTGGTCATCTCAGGGCCTTGGTTTTCTTTGAAAATGAGGGTTTAAAATCAAGGGCTTCCGAGGTTCTTCCGGCACTTTCTTTGATTTTATGACAGCTACCGTAATTGCAACAGAAACTATCCATTTGGCCCTCCCATTCCACAGAAACAAAACACATAGTATCATTTTAAGAGTCACAGAGTCAAATTCTTGTTTTGAATTTTAAAGTGCTACATGACTGCTAAGGTTAAAACTCCTCTCTTTCAAGAATCGAAAAGGTTGAATCATCAGAGGATAAAACCCATCACCAATGCAAACCAAAGTGGATTTTCAACCTAGTAGAAAATTTGAATTGACAAAGCATGCAAAAATTAGCTCAAATAGCTGCTGCCTTCCTCTGAGTATCCAGGCAAATGCTTCGTGGTTTAAGTGTTTATTGTTTATGCTGCAGGAGGCAATGAGGCTGGAAGCGTGAATGTGATATGGCCAGAAACTAGAATCTTCACTCAACAAGGAAGGAGTCTTCCTCAAGGAAAAATAACACAACTAAAAAATTACAAATTCTTAATGAGAATTGTTCAATTGTTCCCACAGGATTTGGGAGGGTTAGGAAGGGGGTGAAGCATGGGGGTAAATCACCAACTGTCAATCATGTGTTGGCAAATTTCCAATTTCTTAGTCACTGGATTTGCATACATTTGTTGGTGATACCTCTCTCTCCATGTCCACAGTGAAAGACACTGTCCAAAATAAATTTTGATATAAAGTGGAACTCAGAAAGAAAAATCACCAAAGAAATCAAATCTTATATAATGGAAATACTTTAAACCACAGCATTCATACATTTGACTGTGGATCCCAAATGCTTATCTAAACAGAGGCAACGCAATTAAACTGCCTTCACTCAAAAAGCTGTCAGAAGGCAACTACCCTATTTACTAGCCACTGATAAGCTACGACAACACTATTTCATAGCCTGTCACGGCATTGCTTTTAAACCCCTGGCTCTAGGATTCAGGATTTCCTCAACACTAAGGACTCACCTCAAATATTTTCGTGCTGAACAGTTAAAAAAAAGTCAAGGTGGCAATGCCATATCCAAAAACTACATAATGACTTGGAAATAAAAGAGAGATGGGCCCTGGGAAGTGATTAACTGCCACTTAACTGTTTCCCTAAGTTTTCTATTTTTTTAATAAAGGGCACAACTTTGAACACTAACTTAGAAAGAAATCTAGCAGGCCTATGGGTAATCTGATGGCCATGGAAACCTTTTAGGCCATTACTGGTCTTTGTATTGTTCAAGTATAACTTAGTAATAACAAATATGAACATATGATTGATGGTGTTTATAGCTGCTAACAATGTTAGTTCCGCAAATACACCTAATATTCCTTTTCACAAAGTAAATGAAATTTTAAAAATTCTCTACATCTACCTACACAAAAGCTATTAGTATTATTTTTTATCTTTTCCCCTTGAAAAAATGAGACTGAAAAAAAAAATGCTAAAAGAAATAATTGTTTATGCCAAATAGTTCAAACACTCTTCTGTAAATGTGAACAGTGGCTCTCCTGCCTGCCTAGTGAGGCCAAAACCCTTGTCAGGAAACAAAAAAGGAAGGCCAAAATGAGTAAAGCCTTTTCCTAGAAACTTAAACTAGATGTTTACAGAGTGCATGATGCCGAGTTCCCCTTGTAGACCAATACCTTTGGTCACAGTACCTATAAACACTGACCCTATGTGCTCTATCAATTCATAAATACAATGTGGATTATCCATAAAAACCTCATGATTCTTTTCAATATGTTCTGGATACTTCCCTGCAAGTATCCCCTAGCATGTCAAGGAGGCAAAACATTCAGGTTACTCAGTTCTGCTTGTCTTGGTCACAGCGGTATATGTTTATACCGGGCAATCTTTTTCCAAGTGACTTTAAGAATCCTAAGAGTCAAGGAATAATAAGCAAGACAGATCTCTGGAAGGAGGTCACAATAATTACTTCGAATTCTATGTAAAGAATGGAGCTTTACTAAGGTCCCAAAAATACCTATTTAAAAACATATTTTTGACAATGGAACAGGAAAAGTTGTCAATTATGGGCATCCACTGGACTAGATGTTATATATTATTTCATTTAGTGAACCAAACCCTTTGGGCAAAGTATTCTAAGCAAGCCTCCCCTTACAAATGAGGAAGCAGGTTAGCTAAGTCACAAATCCACACTTTCACTGCCTGATAAGGGCAGAGATGGGAAATACAAATAAAAACAAAATAAAATCTGATCGTCGTTTACAGAAGCTCATTACATCACATTCTTGCCCCACTCCACTGCATACCCTTGAACGATGTGGTTTTTAGCGTAATGGGCAAAAAGCAGTAGGGAATCTCAAGTTCTACCACTACCAGTAAGAAGGAAACAATGACATAAAACACCAAACAAATGAAAGCCACAGCAGCTGTATTTTTAAAAGTATCTGCTGAAAAGTTACTGCATACCAGGCCTAGGGTCAGGTACTAGGGACACAAAAACACGCACACAGACAGTTCCAGCTCTTTAGGAACTCACCAGCAGAGTGTAACAGCCTCAAATACTTAGACTGAAAGTACAGAAATAGGAGATGATCTATTCTCATGATGACTCAAGTCATGGGGAAGAGCAGTTTAGTGTGAATAAAAAGCAGGAAGAAATAAACGTGATTCACTATGATTTAGAAGTATTTCTAATCCCAAAACTAAACAAGTCACTTCTAGATTGTGGTTACTTCAGACTTAACTTCAGATTATGTTCACTGAGCCATTCTAAAAACAAAATCAAGAAAGGGTTGCATTGAAAATCTACATTATAATAAACAAGTAGGTCACCAATCAAAACAGGTGTCCTCTTCAGACTCTTGAAATACCACCTAAGGAAGAGAAGGACCCAGGATACAGTAAAGTTCCCTCCCCATTTTGTTATGAACATTAAATCAAAATGGGAAACTAGACCCACCTTGGTCACAAATATGCCTACTAAGTAATGTGGAAAACATTCTAAACTTATGGTAAACACCACAATCTGAGGTATATTATAAGCCAGTCAAGGATTCCAACTAGGCTTTATATATCCCAGCTCCCTGCTATACAGCTCAGAGAAAACGTATTTAGTACAGGGGCCCTCAGGCAAAATGAGAATAGCCAGTTCTGCCGGTAAGTAGCCCCATAATCTTGGACTCCAGTTCTCCTTAAAAAAGAATAATTAATTTTTAAAAAATGGAAACAATGTAACATACCATAAAGTTCTAAGAGTCAGTTCTGATAAAGGATTCTGAAGAGTTCCTATAAATTATTTTAGAAGTTGCTACTGATTGCTTTCTCTTTTCCTCCTCCACGCCTGATCATTCCTACTGCCTTCAGTCTACATTATTGTTTCTTGGTGAAAACACGACCACAATTATCCAAGAGTGTCAAAGTCCCCTACACCAAAAGATACTCAATATTACATTTCTCCATACTAACAAAAAATGGGGAAATGTGTTCTTACCCATCAAAGTATCTTCTTCCAAAACTGACATGAGGAGTTCCTGATGATAACACTATCTAAGAGGCTAACTCTAAAGCAGTTGGCCATTACTTTTTGTACAAAGTCTTATTTCTCTAAGGTAATTAAATGTTTCAGAACGTTAAGTCAAATGCGGACATTCTTAAAATACTTAAACACCTTCAACATCATCATCAGTCCAGCCCCTCTTAAACAGAAACAAGTAAGCAAAAAACTGTATTAAATTATAATAAAATTTCATTAATACAATTTTGGGAAGTAATGATTACATAAAACAGCCAAACATAAAGCTGTTTTTAAGTTATTTTTCAAAATAGTCCCATATGGTTTTGTACCAAGAACTGAAACTGTACAACGAAGATCAAATATACTAAAACAATGTCATACATACTCTACCACAATTCAAAGATGAAATTCCAATCATTTGTTACAATTTACTGCATGAATTTATCATTCCTTAAAAATTAAAATGTTTCCCCTTTTAAAGAATGTTAGCAGTGGTAGGTAAATCCTCCCTGTGAATCAAAGACTAGGTTCTTTGGTAAGACACTAAACAGAACTAGTGCCATGAAGCGGAAATATTCCCCACCATCTAACCTTTGTAATTCCACTTTTTCATATAATCTAAAATAAAACAATGCACATCCGTAAGCATTAAAATAAACTCCCCTTCATTCAGGGTATTAAGTCACTCCCTAAAATTGAGAACATGCCTCATTTCACTCTGATCATGTCTCAAATTTGGCCAAGACAAAATTTTAATTGCCTAACAATTCATATGAAAAACAAATACATGAACTGAAGATACTTCTCAGTAAAGGTATCACGACTAGTACTGTGTATACTATGTTCACCAATGCTACTAACGAACATCACAGAAGCACAAGGCATGAGGAAAATTCACGGATACTAGATGAGTTTACAGGGAAAGCTATCAATGATTCTTCTTATTTTTTTAAAAGATTTATTCATCTCAGAGAGCGTGCACACAAAACATGAGGGACAGAGAAAGAATCCCAAGATGTCATGCTCAGCATGACTCGACAAGGGGCTCAGTCTCACAACCCTGAGGATCACGACCTGAGCTGAAGCCAAGAATTGGATGATTAACCAACTGAGCCACCCAGGCACCCCTCAATGATTCTTTTTAATGACAAGATCTTGAAGACGTTACCACTTTTCTCCATGCCTTCATTGGCCATACTCAAGCAGGGCAGCCTTCTTGTTCATCACCCCTGGGCTGCTATAGACTATAGGAGAGGAACCAGAGAAGGAATCCACAGTCAAATTCACAAATATTCCTCTCCCTCAAGCAGTCTCCATAAGAGGCCATTTGAATTGAGGTCCCTTAACTGTCCTAATCTAAAGAAATGTTTGCCCTAATCCAAGAAAATCTTCTCATTTCCAAGGTCACCACCACCAAGCTTGGCCTCAACCCATGTCTCTTCCAAGACATTGGTTGAAAGTCTGCGAACATTAAGGTGGTCCCTTTCTTTAAAAAAAGTATCTCTTCTCTTTCTTGATCTCTACCCTAACTGTGCAACTTCTTGTAAAAAGTAGTCTTTCCAAGTTTCTTCCAATTCAAAACCCTCTCACTCAACAACAAAAAACCAAGTTATTTACGATTTCTCCATCAGGTTCCATTTACCACAACCTACTATAATTACAAACGAAGACTTTACAAGAAATATCATCTTTTAAAACAGAACTAAAGAGATCCACATATTAACAACAGCAACAAAAAATCTAAGAAACTTTCCAAATCTAGGCTGGGCTATATAACTCAGCACAAAACTGCTAACACAGGTGGCTGCAGAGAACTCCTTTTGTTAGGTTACGCTCAAATACCCTCAAAACGAGCAATTACCAAGTCCAAACTAGAGACTACGGTTAATCCCAACAGCAAAGTTTCCATCATCTAGCCAGTGTATACCAACAGAAGTAATGAGAAGTTCACGCAACAAGGTCTCAAAAATGTTTTTGTCTTGGCAATGCAAGCTACCACCACCACCTGTGCAACAGTGTATCCAACAGGGCCATTTTGTCCCTAGGTCCAGTAATCGCTAGTGCACCACAAAAACTGGCTGGGAACACCAGTCCTCTGTGACTTTCTCGAATATAAAAAAGAAACTAAAATTCAAATCACTGCATAAATACGTACATACCAAATCTGTCAACGTTACCTTTAAATTCAGTATTGATAAAAACTGCATCTGAAACAATGGATAGGTTAGTTTCACACTACAAGAATTCTAGAACCCCTGGAAAACATGTACTTGAGACATTCCTATCCCAATTATTTAGGAAGCAATTGTTCTTATGTCTGTAATTTTTAAAATGTTATTAAATGAGCGATATAGAGATGCAATTAAAAGCGTGTGGTGAGGTCATGCAAGAGGGACTCTGCCCATGGTCTCGTGAGGGTATCTTCCCAGCCCCTGAGCCACATTCAGAACTATCAAATAATAACTGGATGCCTTAAAATTATGCTAAGATTAACAAAAGCAGAAAGTACGCTGTGGTTGTTTGAAAGGTTAATGTAATCATAAGCTGCATTAACAGAAGTGATGTCATGTCTGGTCGCCTGAGAAATACAAGCTCCACCGCACTCTGCCCAGCTTAGACCACAGAACTGACTAGGGTCCAGAGAATATCTAGCAGAGGTTAATCAGGGATGTTCAGGATATCTAGAAACGATATCAAAGAGAAGGATGAGGGGAAAACAGGCTATTCAGGCTAAATCAGAGTAAGGGAAGAGGACAGTTAAGTAAATAGCCTCCTGTAGGACAACAAACAACCTTATTTAACTAACTTTGCTCTAGAAGCAAGAATTAGAAACAATTAGTCAGAGAGAGAAATTTCAGCTCAGCATTTCTAGCAGAACTATTAAGATGTCTTTGAAAGTAATGGTTTACTTTAAAGTATCTAAGCAGAGGGGATGGCCATTAAAATTATTCAGTAGAGAGGGGTGCCTGGGTGGCTCAGTTGGTTAAGTGACTGTCTTTGGCTCAGGTCATGATCCCGGAGACCCGGGATCGAGCCCCGCATTGGGCTCCCTGCTCGGCAGGAAGCCTGCTTCTCCCTCTCTCACTCCCCCTGCTTGTGTTCCCTCTCTAGCTGTGTTTCTCTCTGTCAAATAAATAAATAAAATCTTTAAAAAAAAAAAATTATTCAGCAGAAAACCTCAAGGTGTTTGTGTTACCTTGTAAACCTGAAATCCTAGGACTAAGTCATATGTTTTTCTGTTCCTTGGGAACAGGCTTAGTGGGTTGACTGTAAGGTGTATGTTACCCTGTCCTATTCCCCCAAGTTGTGTTCATTTCCTCAGCTTACAGTCAAAGGCCTTTCTTTCTTATGCTACATTCACAACAAAAAGCAGCTCTACTATTATGACAGGTGAAGAGACCTCTTCAGAAAGATCATCAAAGATTTTCTGATCATGGAAAAATTTTTCAGTTTAATTTTCTTATTCTACAGGACCTGAGGATTCATCTGACAGTTTTAGCCACCTATGTAAACAAGGAAAATTGTAATAACTTTTGTATTCTGCTGCCAAACCTATAAAAAGGGGGTTAGAGGGACGCCTGGGTGGCTCAGTTGGTTGAGCGACTGCCTTCGGCTCAGGTCATGATCCCGGAGACCCGGGATCGAGTCCCACATCGGGCTCCCTGCTTGGCAGGAAGCCTGCTTCTCCCTCTCTCACTCCCTCTGCTCGTGTTCCCTCTCTCGCTGTGTTTCTCGCTGTCAAATAAATAAAATCTTTGAAAAAAAAAAAAGGGGGGGGGGGTTAGAGAACACAGATTTTAAAAGCCATACCTTTGCCAATAATATCAGTACTTAAGATTCAAAACTTTGGTCAGATGTGGCCAGTCTTGCAAAACTCAACGGTGGGGTGGGCGTGATGACAGGGAATAAAGAGCTCGGCCTGCTCCACTGTTTCCATGGCTACTCCCAGGGCACTTTCATCACTTACGAGATGGAAAGAGTACTCACTGTTCCTAGAAACTCTCCAAATGCCAAACTTCCTTCTTTACATCACAGTTCTGCAACTCAAGTTTCTCTTTAAGAAAACTTAATGGTCTAATTTAGAATTTTAAAATGCACAAGATTAAACAACACATATACTACACCAAGATCTATTTAAGACTAGATAGATGGTCAGACTATAAAAATATGCAACTGGAAAAAAAAAAACTGCTACTTAATACTTTAGCAAAAGCTGTCTGCTTAGGGGAAACAGTCTGACCAAGTGCCTAGACTTTCTTAACATAATCTAAAAAAAACTCTAGCAGATAATTTGCCAATACTTAAACTAGGATAAATTTTTAACCAATTTAAATGCAGCCTAAATATTATTTCACCATGTACATTATCCCATGGGAATAGTATTAGGCACTCAGAGAAAGGTATTAACTCTTAAAAGCCACCAGTCATCATTTAGTAACAGCTACCTATATACTAAAATGTATTCAGCATGAATAACTCTGATTTGCCCAATGAATCCCCTCGAACCAGGTAAGATATATGCTACAAAATATATTTAAATTCCAACTAAATATACCTATAAATTTCCTTTAACATTTAAATATTTGTGGGGGAGAATATAAGAAGGAAGTCCAGAAATTAAGGAGTATAGTATTTACTCAAGCGAAAGGAACTGAATTCTAACATGCCCCTTGAGGGATCACACTAAACACCTCATTTGCTATTAACAAAGGGTTTTTAACCTGTCTCCTACCTGTTACAGGAAACAGAAAGTCAAGTTTACATTTTAACACACTCTTGTACACTGCATAAAATATCCAACTGAAATTTTAGTAAAACTAAGATCTACAATGTAACATCATTCCTTATTATTTATTTAATACAAATAAACAGCTGTTTCAGAAGATAGGGTGTTTAGAAGGTTCCTCTAAGTATAACAAAAAGATCTGCTAAAAATGTGGTAACAAATCAGCCTTATGAAATGAAGTTTAAGACAAAGAGAAAGCTATTCTTTCATTATTCAGTCCTTGGAGAGCCAATTTTGAATGGAAACTATATACTTTTATCCCATTAGATCGCACCCTGATTAACCTAACAAAGTACAATGCTATCTTCTTAAAAACATTGCTTTAACGATTACTTTAAGTAGTAGCCTTTGTGGAAAGATGCTAAATGTAATCAAAGTTTACTTACAATTAAAAAAAAAAAAAAAAACCTTGAGAAGGGGCCATATTTAGAGAGAGCAGAACAAAGATATCAAAGTGCTTTGGCTGAAATTAGTATAAATAGACTTTATTGAAGTCAGTGCCTCTGTACTGAGACAGAAGATTGTGTCTACATAAGCACAAGTTGTAACATTTCACAACTTCTAAAAGGAATGTCAACAATTACAACGATCATGCATACCATGGTCGATAATCACATTTTAGAAGCATTTTCAACCATTTCTAAAGAAATGCTTATAACATTGTTATATATAGAACTACTTTCAATAAACTGCAAAACATTGATCGACTTTTCCAGTATGAGCTACAGTGTCAACACAAAAGGGAGGCATAAATGTTTAATTTATGAAATCAGAATGGAATATTTACTGTAAAGAAAAATTAAAAAGCTTTCAAATAAAGGCCATTATTGAACCAACGTGAAGAGCACAACTTGAACTTTTGAGTTCATTCATCTTTTAAAGCTGTCCTCTGAATAACTTCAGTTCTAAGCACTGAATTCAGTACTGTGAATATTCCTTGGATTGAAGTTTGGCAATGATGCGGTCCAACTGTCTCTTTGCTTCACACTGTGGGAAATTGCTCATGTCATAATATTGAGGGGCAATTTTCACCAACCTGTCCAGAAGGGGGGGAAAAATTACCAAATTAACATTTAAGGCTGGAGTTGCTAACAGGATAGGAATTACTCATTAATATATTGATGAACAAAGGCAAATCTACAAATCCAAATCAACATTACAACTGCAAATACCTAATCTATACAAACACTACTTTCAGATGTGCATTACTTTCCTAAGCTGTAAATTTTCTGATGTTGGACTTTCCATAACTTAAAAAAAAAAACCTAACACAAATCCTTTCAAAACACTTTTTTTTTACATTACTATAAAAATAATAAAATAAGCTTATTAATTTTTTCACTCTAGAACACTATTATGACCAACCTCTCCAAGGTTACAGTAATACAGGTTCTATGAGAAATATCTTTGCATTCAAATGATTGCATCTTCTCATTTTCGAAGCTTAATAACTATAAGTATAGATCTACACCCCAAAGAATTCACTTGACTGAATCTTTTTTAATGTTTAGCCATACAATTTGTTCTCAACAAAGCATTTAAGATAAAATGGTAATGTCCTACACAAGTGTCAAAAGTCATAAATATGTGTAGGAAAGAAGCGTCACAGTATCTACAGCAAGTGACATCAACTAAAATTAGTGCTTTCAGTCCTACCATTTTTGGCTGAAGTCTCCTATCATAAATTACAGAATGGATTCTGGCAAACCAACCAACCAACCAAAACAAAAACCCAGACATACAAAAGGGGAGCGGTGGTAATTTTGCTTAAAATAACACAATCAGTTCCTATAACAATCTGTAACTCAAAAAAGCTAAGATACAACAAGATGTGTGGTTTTTATGTTTGCTTATTAACTCTCTCTATAGTATCAATATATACACGGTTCAGAGCTAATGATAAAAGACTGTTTCTAGTACAGTACCAGGAGACTTGAGCTAATCACAACAATAAGAGAAGAGCTCGTAAGACACTCCTAAAGCTGGCAACTGTAATTTTATATATGGCTTCAAATCCTGTCCATGCCCATACCAACAATCCCACTGTCCTCTTAGCAAAGCAAAGATTCTGAGATCAACCATACCAACAGGTCAAAGCCCCATACACATATCCCAAGCTGATGAGAAAGAACATAAAGTTCCAGGACAGGACTACAGCAACAAAGTTAGATTCCATTCTGAGCAAAAATGCTAACAAAAACTGTTAGAACAAAGGGTGGTACTTACCATTCTGGCTTGATATCTGTACACGTCCGGATATAATTCTTTGTTGTAAGAACAAACTCATTATAAAGCACCCATTCAGGCTTGTGGTCAAGAACAGTAGAGGGATGCAACTGAACCACCTGGTTATCTTTCACAGTTAAGTAATGCCCTGTTCGTTCTAAATGTGCCACCTGAAATGAAAATCCAGTCAATTAATACAATGCTTTTGATGTGCTAGTTAAAAAGCAAGTAGTATAAAGCTACCTATACAGGCTGGCTTCATCTTTTGCTTTTTGTTCAGTGGCTATACTTAATCACTGCCTGATAAAAGCAGGGGATCAGCAAACTACTGCAGGCCAAATCCAACTCATTGCCTGCATTTGCTAAGGCCTATCAGCCAAAAATGGTCCAACCATCTTTGAAGAATGGGGGTGGGGGTGGAGCAAGGACAATCCAAAAGAAAAGTATTTGGTGATGAGTGAAAATCAGGTAATTCAAATTTCAGGATCCATAATTAAAATTTCACTGGAACACAGGGACACACATTTGCCCGTGGCAACATCTGCACTGCAAGGGTAACAGTGACCTAATGGGCCCACACAGCCACTTACACACACACACACACACACACACACACACACACACACACACACACACACACACACACACACACACACACACACACACACAATCTGGGCCTTCCTGCCTTAAACTACCTAAAGGGGGTTCTTTAGTGCCAGGTGGCAACTGTGTATTAGATGAACAAGTGCTAGAACATTCACTATTAAGATGGAAAAATAAAGCAAAAAAAGGTAGTCTATAAAGAGAATGTAACAAGAAAAAGAACGGGACGTACAAAGGTGCACGTGCTTCTTGCCTCTGTTTCTTTTATCTATAATCAACACATCAAACTGGCAAAAATTATCTAATATTTAATTAGCAAACACTGAAACAGAAGATGATATGCCTTTTCCAATTCTAGAACTACAGTAATATGAAGAATGTGTATGAATGACAGAAATGAACAATTATTAATAAATAACAGAAACTGAACTCAATTTCCTTCAGTAAATAATAACTAAGCACCTCCTAGGTGCCAGGTACTATGCTGAACACCCTGTTTCTAACACAGTTTAATCTTCAGAGAAGTAGAAATCTACAATGCTTGAAAATGGCTTTGCCAATCCTTTTAACCAAATTACAACCAAATTTAAGAATGTTAAAAAGCTGGGGCGCCTGGGTGGCTCAGTTGGTTAAGCGACTGCCTTCGGCTCAGGTCATGATCCTGGAGATCCAGGATCGAGTCCCACATCGGGCTCCCTGCTAGGCGGGAAGCCTGCTTCTCCCTCTCTCACTCCCCCTGCTTGTGTTCCCTCTCTGGCTGTGTTTCTCTCTGTCAAATAAATAAAATCTTTAAAAAAAAAAAAAAAAAAAAAAGAATGTTAAAAAGCCACTGTGTATTAATACATATTAAACAAATATTAAGAATAAAGTGTCTAAAGAATGAATTTCATTCCTAGCTCTATTATTTCCCTAAATTTAATGAGTATGAGATCTTACATAAAGTGGCACAATAAAGATTCTTACTATGATTTTAACTACAGACTATGCACCAATCACTTCTTACTTTGATTTTGTGCATTTGGGTCCATTCTATTTATTCAGCTCATCTGGCCTTAAGGAAGGCCAAATCTTGCTTAATAGACATAGCCAAGGGCGCTTGGGTGGCTCAGTGGGTTAAAGCCTCTGCCTTCAGCTCAGGTCATGATCTTAGGGTCCTGGGATCCAGGCCCGCATCGGGCTCTCCGCTCGGCAGGGAGCCTGCTTCCTCCTCTCCCTCTCTCTGCCTGCCTCTCTGCCTACTTGTGATCTCTCTGTCAAATAAATAAAATCTTAAAAAAAAAAAAAAAAGAAAGAAAGAAAAACAGACATAGCCAAAATAGAGAATGAACAAACAAGCAGGAGACAGAAGAGATAATTAATTAAAATCAATCCAATTACAAGTAATGGATTGATATGTTTTCAATTTTAACACCAGAGAATGAGTTTTTAAACATAATCCGTTTAAAATCCTTTAAAATAAATGTGTACTATGTTTACCTGACCAGCTGTACTTCAGTTACTACAGTCCCCACCATAACACACTTATAAATGAAACATTTTAAATTAGTTTACATCATTATCACTCAAAAGACATTTTTGGCTTTTGCAACACTCAAGTCTCTCAGTTGTAAAATATCAATGATCACTCTACAGCACTGTAAATGAAATACAGTCGTTTAAATAGCTGATTTTGGAGTCTTTAGTTTCTACATGAGGAGGAAAGTGAACTGGATCCACCCAGGGAACTCTTGTTTCAGCACAGTTTATAACTGTACATCTCCACTTATGATCTAGATTCACAGGCTTTTCGTTCATCAAAAGCCAAGAAATGAAATTTACATCGAAGAAATAGCTCTTAATCCTACCTGAAGATGGCCAACATCATTTGGCATAAAAAAAGTTAGAGTAATTCCAAACTGATCTCTGCATAACTGTCATTCAATAAGTTAAGTTGTTACTCATTAGACAAGTAAAATTTCTTGGTATATTAGTCCATTCGAGAAACTGGACATAATATTTAAAATTAATATTCAGGGCACCTGGGTGGCTCAGTTGGTTAAGCGACTGCCTTTGGCTCAGGTCATGATCCAGACTCCCAGGATCAAGTCCTGCATCAGGCTCCTAGCTCCTTGGGGAGTCTGCTTCTCCCTCTGACCTTCTCCCCAATCATGTTCTCTTTCTCAAATAAATAAATTTAAAAAATTAAAAATAAAATTAATATTCACAGGCATTATTTAACTTAGGTAGATTCAAAGGGCTGTTATAGAAAGCACACAATATTACGTAACATTCAATTACACATGCATATATTATCCACATACCTGCATAAAATACCCAGTTACCAAAGCTTTTCTTATATTAATATAATAGTCCCTGCTTGTAAAGTCAGTACTTCGACGAGGCAAATTAAATCTGTCCATAATTCGTGATAGCTGCTGGCGTACATTATCTGCTGACATCAGGGACCTGTAGTTAATGAAGTTGTCATAACACCATTGAACCGATTCATGATCTACAAAGTTGGAGGGAGGAGGGAAAAAAGAGGGGACATGAATCATCCATATAGCTATATCACCTAATTAAAAGGAAAATCATTATTAAGAATAAACTAAGTAATCCAGAAAGGAGAATAACCCACATCAGTGTTATAAAGAACCACAATGTTAGCAACTTTCCTAAAAATCTGTAGTAAAGTTCAAAACCAGAAATACCACTAAGGTTTCTGGCTACTGGATTTTGTATTTTGAATAAACTATTTTTAATGAAGTTACATTATCCATGAACATCCACCTGGTTGTTTCTGAAAGAGGTCTGACAGGGACGGGTTGAGGGCATGTAATAAAATGCCATGTCTTCCTCATTTTCAAAGAAAGGACAGTCTTAGACTAAGTTTACCAAATATACAATTTAGAAGTCATAAAACTGAACTCAATGATTACTACATAATTTTTATTTAACTACTACTGAGCTAGAGCACCAAACCTAGAGCTAAACGTTTAAAAGTTTTACTGCAACCCATGTGCCTCTTAATGGTGGACAAACAAAATTTAAAATACAAGTGGTAAAGCACTCCTTAATCCCCACTACCTATTTCTTTAACTCCTCCCTCTACCAACCCTCACTTTGTTCTCTACAGTTAAGTCTGTTTCTAGATTTGTCCCTATCTTACTTTTCCTCTTTGCTTGCTCTGCTTCTTAAATTCCATGAGTGAAAGCACATGGTATTTGTCTTTTTCTGACTTATTTTACCTAGCATTATACTCTCTAGCTCCATCCTTGTCATTGCAAAGAGCAATTCATTGCTTTTTATTGCTGAGTAATATTCCATCACACACACACAGACACACACACACACACACACCCACCCCACACCTCTTCCTTATCCATTTGTCAATCAATGGACACTTGGGCTACTGTAAAATACTGCTGCTATAAACACAGGGACCAATATATCCTTTTGAATAGCGATGAGCACAGGATGATGTATGGAAGGAAGTGTTGAGTTACTATATTGAACGTCTGAACCTAATACAACACTATATGCCAACTAACTGGAATTAAAAATAAAAACTGGAATAAAAAACTAAAGAGCTAGCCTATAAAAGTAAAAACATATAACAAAAAATGAAATACAAGTGATGTAGTTTATAAGGATGTCTGGAATCCCCACTCATGTTTAATAAACAAGTCTTACTATTATTAATAAACAAAGCTACACACTTCAAATAATTTCACTGTATGTATTTATTACCAATGGGATATTCCTCCACTGATGAATCCCTGACAAGCTTCCAACCAATCCACTGTTTGCTCATTTAAGCAAAGAGCTCAAACTGCAGCATAAAATATTACACAGTGACATTTTTATGTCTCGGAGACTCACAATGGAAAACTTCATCATTTACTTCATAGGCCTTTTGATAAATAAACCTAAGAGGGTTACTGTGAAATGGGGGGCAGGGGGGGATCTTAAAATCAGAAATATGTAGATCCTTCTACAGCTCCTGTAATATGCATTAATCTTCGGCACACTCTCTTCTCCTTAGTTCTAGGATTCTGCCAATTGTAACATACAACATTTTCCTAATTGCTTTTCAAAGGAACAACAAATATATTAATAAATGTCTTCCCATTACAAAATGCAGCCACATTTCAGAAAGGGTGGGTGGGCAGGTGAGGTAGTAAAATGGATCTTTAAATTAAAGAACTGATGTGTTCAAGTCCATTAATTAACCCATCTAGAATGAGAAGAAGTATCCATCTGAACTTACTGACATTTAAAACAAAGTACCAAAGTACCAAATATCTTCCGGAGATAACACAGAGAACAAAGTGTGCGTTAGAAGCATCTCGCTTATGCTGCTGCAATATACAGAGCTGAAAGGCAATGGAAATGTCCACACTGAAACAGTAAGAAAGGTGGCCCTTTGAAAAGGGCAGCTGATCTGCAGACTCTGATCTGAAGTATAGCTTTTCTGAGGTTCTAAATTTCAGAATTCATACCCTATAGTAACAAAAATGGCAATTTTAAGTTGTCAAGATAACCAAACACTATCAGGTAGTACTACCGTACTTTCTAAATTTGTGAGAAGTAAGGTAATAATGGGAAAAATAAAATTTAAAAATGGAAATATTTTCTTAAATAATGCTAGCTATAAATTTCTTAACCAATACAGTGAAACTACTTTTAAGATCTAAAATCAGGGTCGCCTGGGTGGCTCAGGGGGTTAAAGCCTCTGCTTTCTGCTCAGGTCATGATCTCAGGGTCCTGGGATCAAGCCCCACATCGGGTTCTCTCCTCTGTGGGGAGCCTGCATCCCCCTGTCTCTCTGCCTACCTGTGATCTATCTGTCACATAAATAAAATCTTTAAAAAAAAAAAAATTTAAAATCAAACCATTTCAGAGAGCAATCAGACATACAAAAAAATCAAGATGTTGTAAAACAACTTAAATGTAGTTGTTTCTCAAAAGTGTTATTTCAGGGACACCTAGGTGGCTTATACGGTTAAACATTCAATTCTCAACCTTCGGCTCAGTTCCTGATCTCAAGGTCCTGAGATGAAGCCTCATGATGGGCTCCAAGCTCACTGGGGAGTGTGCTTAAGAGTCTCTTCTCCCTCTGCCTCTAATCCCTCCCCTCTCTCTGCTCACATACATTCCTGTGTGTGTTCTTTTTTTTTTAAAGATTTTATTTATTTATTTGACAGAGAGAGAGATCACAAGTAGAGAGAGAGGAGGAGGCAGGCTCCCTGCTGAGCAGAGAGCCTGATGCGGGCCTTGATCCCAGGACCCTAAGATCATGACCTGAGCTGAAGGCAGAGACTTTAACCCACTGAGCCACCCAAGTGCCCTAAAATAACTTTCTTTTAAGTATTATTTCAACACAGAGTACATCAAGATAAATTTTAGCTTTTCTATGTAATCAACCATTGTCACTGTCTCTGTTAAGACAGTTCCTCTTGACCAGTATCTGAAACATGGCTGCTATTACTTAATGTTTCAATTAACACCATAACATAGCATCATTTAAAAATCATTAGTGAAAACATTCCAAATTCAATAAAGGGATATGAAATGTCCAAATATTATGTAGAGATCTGGAAGTCTGATATTATTTTTTAAATAGCTCCCTTTATTTGAAAAGATGACAGGCAGGAGTTAAAGGCTAAATCTTTTGACTAATGGGGACACGTGTATCAAATGATCAGTCATTTTGTTTCCTTCAACCTTATTTATTACAAGTATATAGAGTACGGTTCAAGGTCTAAAACCACCCAAGAGCTTACCATCCCTACCCGGTGAGAAGCATGCAGTAGACAAGGATCAAATATCTACAGAATGGATGCTACCACTATAACTCATGACACTTCTAAGAAGGGGTAGGATAAAGCTTTTATAGATATCTCTGTTCAGTATTTTCATAGAAAGCTCCCAACTATCAGTATGTACATAAAGAATAAGCATTACTTAGTAAATCTTACGTGAAATAGAAAACCCCTCGAGTTTCAAAGACTGAATTGTTACATTCACAGTTAAAATCTAAATAGTTCTGTACTATCAAACCTAAACTTTATTCTCAAAGCAACTTATGAAATCCAAATACATTGACTGCTATGCTTAAAAAAGTTATTTAAACAGAACTTAAATAACCAAATAACACAATCTTCTAATTTAAAAGAACATCAAAATATCTTGCGAGACATACATGGTAAAAATCCATGCTGCTCCTTTAGAAATCTTTTAATTTCCACTTAAAACGGTATTTAATGGTATCAAAGGATTTTGAGAACCTAGATGAACACGAATCTGCTCCTTCTCAAGACCTTCCCCTCGGCAGCCTCTTCATCAGTTCACAGGTTGTGTGTCTGGGAGTCACGTAGGCCACCATCCCGAGACAGTTTGGCACACACAGGAATAACAGTGTATTTCTTGGACAGACCAGACCTATCAGGAATAGTCTTTAACATTATGCATTACCAGTACACTGGACACACATGTTCTGAAGTAGACTGTGTACTGGTCTTCATTTTTTCTTTTAACCTGGTATTTACCAATTCTATTCATCTTATGGTAAAGTTCATGTGTAAGACACAGACGTGCAGCACTTTGGCAGCTATATTCTTTGTTCCACTTCCTGGGTTCTGCAGCACTTTTGGACTCTGAGATAAATAAATTCATCCTCACTCCAAAAGAGATGTAACAAAATGAAAACTATTTTTGGAGTGTAAATACATTTTTAGGAGATAACAAAAATGAATTACAAATAAAACAAGAAGTAAAAAATTTGAGCCATTGCACTAGCTTGTTTTCAAACAAATGGAAAATGTTTTTCATGTCACTAAATATTCTCTGAAAACATGATTTAAAGCTAGAACAGGGCACCTGAGTGGCTCAGTCAGTTAAGTGTCTGCCTTCAGCTCAGGTCATGATCCCTGAACCCTGGGATCCAGCCCGCATCTGGCTCCCTGCTCAGCAGGGCATCCGCTTCTCCCCCCACTACCACTCTCAAATAAATAAAATAAAATAAAGCTAGAACAGTGTACATAAATCACTGAACCATCTTTTTATTGGTGGGCTTTAAGGTAGTTCCTCCCCTACCTCTTTTACTGTTAATTCTGGGATGAAACCTTTAATTAGGGGCGCCTGGGTGGCTCAGTTGGTTAAGTGACTCCCTTCAGCTCAGGTCATGATCTTGGAGATCCGGGATCGAGCCCCACATTGGGCTCCCTGCCCCGCAGGAAGCCTGCTTCTCCCTCTCTCACTCCCCCTGCTTGTGTTCCCTCTCTCGCTGTTTCTGTCAAATTAAAAAAAAATAATAATAATAAAAAATCTTTAAATAAATAAATAAAACCTTTAATTATATCTGTGTCCACAGGATACTAAAAGATAATTTCATAAATTATTTCTGGGTCAAAGGGTGTGAACTTAAGGTCTCCATGATATAAGAGCTACTGCTTTTCATAAAGACCACATCAATTTATATTTCCACCTCTAGTGTGGGACTGTTCCACTAAATCCACTCCTACAGAGCTGAGGAATACTTTCCTATAACCTTTGCCAGTTTTACAGGTGAGAAATGGTACCTCTCAATAATAATGCTCTTGAAATACAAGCAGAGTTGACCTTCCTCCTCATGTTTATGGACCACTTATAACCTGAGAATGGTCATTCACATCTGCAACTCGTTTTTTTATTTTGTTAGTTTTGTATTTATTTAAGAGCTATTCATTAGTAAAAATTATTAAGCAGTAAAGATTCTAGAAATAATACAAAACTATTCACGTAAAATGAAGAAAAATAAACAGGAAAAGAAGTATATAAAAACTGTATGTCAGTGGTAATAGACTAGTATTTTGTTTTTATTGCTCTGTATTTTCCAGCTTTCTACAATTGGTATTTTCCCCCTGATTATGAGAGTAAACAACTTTGCAAAGGACAGACGACTTCTATTTTAAATGCTAGTCAGGAGTTTTTTCTAAAGTACCTCTGGGTTTCTAATGTAAAGTTGTCACAGATAATAAATGAAAGTAAGATGAAGAAACATCTTATATGCTGCAAGTGACATTTAGACAAAAGAGTGCCTTCAATCTAATTTGCACTTACTTTGTTTAAAAGCGTGGTAGACATTCAGCAGTGTCAGATGATCTCCATCTATGTGGGCAAATCTCATCTTGGCTTCATCTGCGGCTTTCTTGGCCTCCGTGGGGCGAACAAAACACTGTGGGACTAAACAAGGTTGGTATGGGCCCAACACAAACGCCCATATCGATGAGTCACGCATTCACAGATAGAGGAACAAGGCCTAGCTAGGTCAGTTCACAGAGCATAGGGCAGGGCAGGATGGCCTCCAACTGCATCTTGGACTGTTTACTACCTTGATTTGGTACATCAACACCTAACCACATCTGTAAGACAAGAGGGTTTCAAAGCTACAGAGTACCTGATTATTTTAACTAGATCTAAAAGTAGGCATCAAACAGCTATTCTGAAGGCCATCAAGATACTAAAATAGAAAGCTCAACTTATTTCAAAAACCAGTGCCGATAGCTCTACCAATAACCAGAATTATGGTGTCAATAGCCTTTAAGCTAAATGTAATTTTTCAAAAGGCCATCCACTAAATCCATTGAATGGCTATGGAAGTTATGAAGCTATATTTGCCGTCTGCAAGGCTAAAAACAACTTTCTAACCAGTCTATTGCCACATTTCTACTGTAATTTTTTTCCCTAGTGCTATGGCTATTACCAACTGGTGGGTATCACTATTAGCACCGGTGAGCAGAAGCATATGTAAAACATAAAAAATATCATGAGATCTTGGGTTTTGATGGAAGCAGTAGTGGTGGAAGGTTAAACCGCCTATAAATTAAGAAAACTCAAAAAGGCTGGGACTATTCAGCCTAGTTTTCCAACATTTTAATCAAAAGATTAGAAAATGACGTCCCAAGTTTAAAAAAAAAAAAAAACCATTATTTGAATCAAAACCTCAACATAAAAAGCAAAATCCAATATTTAAAAAGTTGACAATTAGTCTGAAACAGTCATTATTTCAAGGGTCACCAAAATATGTAACTACAGTATTTGTTTAGAGCCTCAATGTTAATTCACATAAAATTTTAAGTTGTTACAAAGCGTGCACTACATTTTTAAAATACAACTTTCCTTAATTCACTTTAGCAATTCCATAGTCATAAAAGCAGTATGAAAGTAAAAATACTTAACAGCTTGGGACTTTGTCAACACATTTTTAAAGCTCTTAAAACCTTGTCAATATAAAAAAGTATAAATGATCAGTCCAGATAGAAGATAATGGGAATAATCAACAACAGGATCAAATACAGTATCAAATTACTTTCCCATACAGTTTCCCCTTTAAAAAAAGATACCAAAGAAGCCAAATAGAGACAATGACATATGATCACAATAAATATTGTCTTGCTTAATGTAACTGAAGCAAGGTAATTCATTGAAGTACAGACACCTCTCAAAGATGTGAAAGTAAATGTGAACTAGCTCCCAGAATTAACAGTGGGAATAAGTAGCACTCTAGAAGGGCCCCTGATTTGCACTATTTATATCAGGACCTGAAAACTTCAAAAACTATTTAAATGGAAAACAAGGCAGTATAAACTCGGCAAACTTTTCATTTCATGACTTCTTCCTTGCCCTTTAACATTTCCCCCCCAACAAATGCCATACTTAATAACCGCCACACATACATGTCCATTCTCATGATGTGCTAATAAACCCCCGTGTTGTGCAGAGCTCCTTATTACAAATAAGAGATATTGCGAAGATTTCAACTCTGTCACAATGACCAGTTTTTTAAAGAGCTAGTTAGCTAGACTCAAATGATGGTAATTATATAGTATGCCTGATAAGAGAAAGAGGAAGAATAAAACTGAGCAGAAAACAAATAAATACACAAACAATCTGTTAATTCTTGCCCCACACTTTCTCTGCAAACTAAAATCTTGGGTAAATACCAACTGGGAGCATCTAACAAAAACATGTAAGAAAGGCAGACAACAACCTACCACCACCTCCGCAAGTGAGACTACAATTTTATTAAAATGATTCGATACTGCCCTGCCCATCTGCTCTGAGTCTGATCAGTCATAACTCTGCAAAAAAACATTTTTAGCTAGTTCTTAAATAAAAAATTCACACCATTAAAACATACCATACATCTAAACTAAGCCAAATTTTATATTTAGGAAATTTTTCAATTTATCCTTTAACTCCAAGTAAGATTTTGAATTATTTGAGGCATTAAGTTATAATAAAGACTAATAAACCACTCTGAAACTGAAATCATTCTCCCCAGTACTGGAACTAGTAGTATAAAGTACTTTGATCATCAGTAAAAACATGAAATGTCTTCTATTTTTAGCTGTAAGAATCAGTGTACAGTTGTTAATCATATTTCTTCTTTGGAAAATCTAATTTCCAAGTATAAAACATTTGTGGATTATGCTTTACTGCTACTAAAAACAGTATGATCTGTTCAGCTTAATGCTCCAATTTCCAAAATTAGTAATATTACCTATTAGGTATATTTCTTTTATCAAGTGTTTTCTGCCATTGTAAAAGAACTATCATCTGGCTAGATTTTAAGCCTAAAATCACACATTACTACTTCTATTTATTTGACACTAACTTTGAAATTCAGGTTTGCTTGACTGCCACTAAAAAAGTATTTATACATGTAGGAAAAGCTCAATTTAAATGATAGTTTGGGTTTGTCCCAGGCTCACTTAATAGTGCCAAGTACTAGAACAAATTTCTTCTTGTACTTTCAGTAATAAACCGCAAAGCTGATGAACCTACCAACGGACTCAGTTACAACTGTGTTCAGACTTGTTCTTTTCTTATTGCAATTTTTATTCGCACTCAAGAGAGCCAATGTTTTTACTATATTTTCTGCACAATTACTTTACTTTTGTAAATATTATGTCTTTATAAATCTATTTACAAGATATTTAGGAAACAAAATGAATTCCTCGACACCATCTATAAAATCCACTATCATACTAAATATTAAAAAACAAAACCAAATGTGAAGTCCACCCAAACTGTGAAGAGCTGGGCTTTTTTTAGTTCCTTTCCCTCTATTACCTGACAACATAGCAGTAATAGATAGGACCTCATTAGAACAGTTGTAGTCACAACTTGCAATAACCATTTTAGCGAGCTGTGGATCTAGAGGAAACTCTGCCATCATGGATCCCAATTCAGTCAGATCTCCATCATCATTTAAAGCAGCCAGGTAATTCAAAAGTTCTAAGGCTCTCATCAAAGTTTCAGGAGCTGGGGGAAAAGGCAATCTATTAGACAAACTGCTTTAATAAGCAAAAATGTGATAAGTACAAACTATGAGAAGCCATCTCATTTTTCATTCTACAGTGGACCAAACTCAAAACTCAAACTGTCATCAAATTCATTGAGAGTTTCTAGCAAACAATAAACTTGAAAATTTTTCCTGCATAGTTAAACTGTCATTTTCCTACGTAAATTAAAAAAAAAAAAATCAGAAATTTCTCATTTTCCTGCCCAGAATCATTTAGTTATTCCAAAGAAAGAAGCAAATTAAAAGAACTTTCTCAGGTAGTTGTCACTCTTTTAGTTTTAATGCTAACATACGAGACTTTTCCTGATGCATACTAAAAGAAAAATATAAGGGGTGTGTATATAATGAATAAGATGCAGAGACAGTGAATTTTTGGTTAAAAGGTTTGCTACAATATGCTTTGAGAATTCATACCTGGTGGATCCATAAAGTCAAAATGCACCAAATCATCAATACCAAGCTTCTTCAATTGTAACACAACTGATCCTAAATTAGAACGCAAAATCTCAGGATAGGTGTTATCCTAGCAAAAAAAAAACCAAAAATGTTTATTCTGTTAAACGTGCCTTGATCCTCTCACTCCAGAAAACGAAACATACCTATTCTCTGCCTCTTGAGCTATTTACTTTGGCATTACTTCTAAACCATTGATCCACATGAGAAAAATACTGTTGGAATATACTAGAAAAGAATCAGACATTTCCTGTGAACTATCTTTACAGGGTTGAAACTGTTACTGCCACCGTTCACTTCCACTTAGAACTGTAACAGAGAGCTGTACTGGTAGATTACACCATAAATCTCACTCAGGGAAAAAGTAAGGAGCTTATGGTGCCAAAAGGCAAGATGAAGTAAATAAAGCAATTTTCTTCTGGTACCAAATTCAACTTAACCTTCCAAACAAATAGGAAGGATACAGCAAAACCACTTACCTGCATTTCTGTTTTATAAGCTTTCTCTGTATATAGTCTGAAGCATTTCCCAGGTCTGGTACGCCCAGCTCGACCAGCCCTCTGTTGAGCTGAAGCTTTACTAATGGCTGTCACCAAGAGAGACTCAACTCTGATTCGAGGATTGTACACCTATTGGAACAAAAATAATGTAAGAATTTTTCCTTTAGTTAACCACAAAACTCTAACAGAATATGCAAACTCCACAGCTAATCTCAAAATAAAGTAGTACTGATGAAGGCTGTAAATCCCAGAGACAGAAACTGAAAACTGGTCATCCTGTGCCTTAACTCTTGTTCAGATATTCTGAATCCACCATTCTGAAGACTCAAGCTAACATGGAAAGGCTCTTATGTATTACACACAAAGCTTGTAACACTGTTACTCTTCCTGACTGAAAACAATTTCTGTTCTACCCGTTTTACCTTGCTTTCATACAGTAGACAGTTTTGAAGGCTTTTGGCTAAAAAGAACCTGTCAATTTTAACATCTGATGTTCAGAGTGAACATCAAGAAAAATATTTTGAACTTAGTCCAAAAGAAGTCAATTACACACTGCCAGTTTTAAAGAGAAAATTTTTCATCAGAAACACGAATACTACACGCAACAATTTCTCCCAATTACACCTACAAAATGTAACCAAATGTAATCAAAGATTTATGAACTACACAACAGCCCCAGTATTTCTTGAGCACTCACTTCCTCTGACCAAACTGCTTGGTATTCAGCACTGTTCAACTAAAGGTTAACATTAACACCTTTTCAGTTACTATGCCGCACAGAAAAGAAACTAATTTCCTTGGGTAAGTGACCAATCTCTAAGAATGACAATCCTATCCCTCTTATTACTACCTCCATTATTCCTTAAATGAATGCAGAAACCAAAACACTCACCACTGCTACAGAGAAGCAAACAAACAAAAAAAACCAACACCAACAACCAAAACAAACAAAAACCGTATTAACCTTAAGGGGCGGGGGGAAGCCTAGGATTAAACATTATGCATAGGCTTAATACATGAGTGCCAGGTAAAAACCAAAACCAAAGTCTCAAAATAAAACACAAGACAACAGAAAAATAATTCTAAAAAGTAAACTGCAGTCACTAAACAAGTAAGTAGGCAGTAAGTACTTTTAAGCTAACACCAATTTAATAAAGTATATACAACTAAAATACTAAAGTATGTACCTTTTGTTTTGCAAATCCAGGATCAATCACAAATACCACACCATCTATTGTCAAAGACGTCTCCGCAATATTAGTTGACACAACTACCTGTTAAGAAATTAACAGTATATAAATATTATAAATCAAGTAAAACTGAAGTAACAGTAAAAGTAGCCATGAACTTTTGCTAACGAATTTCAATCTAGTAAACTAAAAATGTTTCATCCTCAATATTGCCAATGCAATATAAAGAAATTAAAATTTAAGATCTTGTATCAAAATTTCATTTAGTCCATCACAGCAAATTCATTTCTCAAAGATAGGTATTACTTCCGGTTATCAGTCAGTCACATTATGTTTGATTACGTAAACATATAAGGAGAGCATCAAAAGTATTGGTGAAAAGCATAAGCTTAACTTATAGAATTTCTCTCCGATAGAACACTACTTTGGTTATTATCCAAAGTTCCCACAATATGTCTATCTTTTGATATTTTCTGGCAATATTTACAAAGGAAACTTTCACCAAAACTCAACTTTTTAAACAAAATGGCACAGGAGGGTATGGGGGCAGGGGAGAAAACCTGAAGTTACAATCCAAGAAGTGGCAGATAATCAGAATTGAATGCAGATGTTTTAGAAAGTGTACAGTCTCAAAGAAAATGTCAGGGCATACAAAGCAACTGTTAATCATCTGAACCTTTCACCACCAGGGAAAAATGTTTACAGCATCTACATACTAATGATAGAAGTGTACGATGTACTTTAGATCTATTTTAGGAAACTGGTTGTGGTTTGAGAATAATAGTCACATAATTTTTCTTTTTAAACAGTAAGAAAATGGGATTCTCATTAGTATTTCCCCCCGAACATTTGATTTTCAGGAACAGAAAACCGCCATTAAGTGAAAATGCCTGTAATAGATGCAAGCAAATGACAGAAAAAAATGAATCAGATACAAGGGGGCCTACTCTTACAGCTTATAAAGAAAAATAAGACAAGGGACAGTGTAAATGACACCCAAAGACTCACTCTGAGACTTAAAAAGGGTTTACTTCCACAGCAAAGACCAAGGAAACCTGGTGAGAAAATGTCACTGAAGCGAGCTGTCAACAGTAAGGTGGGCTCTCCCACAAGAGAGAAGGAAGAACACTAACAGTAGAAGGTTCCGCTTAACCTGGGGCATGTAATAAGCAAAAATGCCCAGAGGCACATCTAAGAAATGAAAAGGACTTATACTGCCAAAACTCACTCGAGAGCCACTGACAGGGTAATATTTTAGAATCATTCACATGTCTAAAAGCAAAATCCTTCGTTTTTATAGTGGGCAGTTGCAAAGACTGCTGACTAGCAAATGGATAAGAAACACAGGTTGTTTGACATTACTGAAATACATTTTTCAGTACATTTAGATAACATACACACGGTTCAATAATTAGAACCAAAGCAAACATAAACAAGGCATACAAGGTTGACAGGTGAATTTGAATAAATATCCTGAGTTTAATATTCTTCTACAAAGTCAAGTGTGTTGTGCTGGAAGGAGCAATGAGTTGAGTAGGTGGCAGAGGCAGGAAGCAAACCTAAGTACCTACGTTGTAGCAAAAAGGTTTTAAGACTCCCAAACCTCAATTTCCTTTTATACCTCCTGAATATTAATCTAACTAAGACAAAGTTGTTAACAAATAAAATTAGATAATAAATGCAGAAAGTCCTTATAAACCTATTACAGAACCAGCTACATGCTTATGAATATATGAGGCCTTACAGTTTTCTGGAATTCAGAGGTGAAACTGTATAGTTCTGGATATATATTTAGAGCCGTGGAAGAAATAAAAAAATACATTTCACGTTTCTTCCAGAACAGAATACAATTAGTGTGATAAAAATTTCTTGATGTGATCAATTCTTTAGATTCCATCTGAAAAATTTTTCTTTAAAAAATAATTTCACACCAATGGTTATGTGTGTGACAAACTAATGGAATACTTACAAGGAAGTGTGGATTTGTGATTCTACAAGTGTTTAGTTATCACAGGATTATGACAACCTGGCAAACCCCATGCCATTATCAAACTCTAATAAAAGAGCAATGTTAAAAAAGACATTAGGAAAGTATAACTCTCAAGCTTTTTTCCCAAAGGCTAAAAAGTAAATCGGTTAAAAAGCTTTAACATAACAAAATTTTTTCTGAGTAGGACTTAATTTACCATACTGGTTCAGTAATTATTAAAGTACCTTTGAGAAAAAGGGCAGCAGGGTCTGAAACCATGGGAGGTAGGTTTGGGAACAAAAGAACCCAGGAAAACTCATGTAACAAACTATGATTTTCAAGGTGCTTCTTCTAATGGCTCTATTACTAGAGCTGGAGAAGTAATACTAGCTAAGGCTAAAGAAAACACATATATAATATACAAGAACAAATAAACGAGAGGATAAAAGTCTTCTAGCTCCCTTGAAATGTTAGTAGTGGACTAATGCAAGCCCTAGGTATGTTCTGGATGCTAAATGGCACATGATCTTATCAGGTCAGAACACAAAGTGATCCTAAATTTGTCAAGGGACCTATGTATGACCAATGGGAATATATATAAATGGTACAAGCTTTCTAGACTGTCCTTATGGCAATAAGTGTTCAAAGAGCTTTAAAAAGTGTTCAAACCTCATTGACCAAGCAACTATTTCAGGTAAATAACCCCAAAATATAGAATAAACCCTGTGGAAAAAAGTCTGACATTACTGTTGATTTTATGTGTTCATGTTAAGTCCGTTAAGATCAAACTTTATCTAGATTTATCCCCTTCCCCTTCAATAACATGACTTGCAATGAAATCTCCTTTGATTTATTTCAATAATTCCACTTCAAAGTAGTAGAACTGAGAGTACTTGAGTTGCTCTGTTGAATTCTATTTGGACACAATAACGCATTTAGGTTCAACTAGTTTGGATTTTTAATCCCCAGGGAGAGCTCTGTGGGGGTCACCAATTCAGTAAGGACATTGACTGCTTTATTTGTCCATGTCCCAGCAGTACCACACAAAGTTATCTTCAGAGAATGGAGCATTAAGCCTCTCTTTAAAATACAGAACCATCTCCACAAGGGCCATTTCTCTTTTTTATTGAGCAGTGCATGCTTTGAGCCATGTTAATTAGTAAAGTAAGATAAGCTACAGAAAAATCAGCTATCTGAATGGACAAAATTAATGAAAACTACATAAAATCAAAGAACAGTGGCTGGATTTTAATAACAAATTTATAAATAGCAATTGTAAGACCTACTCAAAAGATGCACATTTACTGATTTACTGATGAGTAAACGTTAATATTTATACAAAACAGTAGCCTGAACTTAAACTCAAATATCTGAATAAATGTCAAGCATGATCAAAACAAGGAAAATGATCTACCCTCACAAAATTACATGCATTCTCAAACTTTCTTGATCATTAAAAATTTCAAACAGTTCACCAGTTGTGTGTTAGAAGCCCACATAAAAGGAGCTCAATAACTATTAGTAAAAGGAATGCTAGTTAAGACGCCAATACCCATAAAACTTTAACATAGCCTACATTTTAAAACTTTAATACTAAAAGGCTGTTCTGTTACTTTTACTGCAATCACATTACAAACTATTTTGCATAAACCAATACAATGAGTAAGATAACAAATAGGGGGCGACTTCACAAAAGGTGTCCAAATAAAAATACAGAATTATACTTATTTTGGCAGATTTTTAAAAACTCCTATTAAATATTCTCTTTGTTCCAAAATTTTAACTTCTTACATTCTATTCTGTGCTATTATCCTTATAGAACAAATTTAACAAAAAAATGAATCAAATTGTATTTGGTTTTACACAACTGGAAGCAGACCATAAATCCCTAAATATTCCTTCGTACTTTTAAATCTACTGTGAATATCAATCGGTGACAGTTTTAACACTTGTGAATGAAGGTGCCATTCTATTAACTGGCAGAATGAATTCATGACAGAGGAAGCAAGCCTTGGCCTCTAGTCCTTTATTTTATAATATAAACAGGGTATTATCAAAGTTGTGGCATTTTCTTCAAAAAACAATAGGACAACAGCAACCAACTGCCAGTTCTTCCTATTCCAGTATGCAGCCACTTTCCCTCACATGCCCTGTGTGCATCTTAATTCCTCCCCTTCCTCCTTCCCCACAATCCCACCAATCCTTCAGATGGCTGTCTAACCCAGCCAGAGCCATGGGGCTGCCAGTCACTGGATGCTCCTAAGTGCCAGTCGGCACCAGGCTGGAATATGTTTCTGCTCATTCTGGTTCTCAGCTGACACTGTGACGTTCTTCCAGGCAGCTGCCCTGTCCAGCACCAAAAACATGACTGTATGTGTGACTCCTCCTCTGTCACTAGGCTTCTATAATAATGTTTACTTTTCTTAAACATGCCAGGTTTCAAAGCTCTCCTCGCCACCCCACATAATGAGATTGACAAGCCAACTGCCAAGGAAGTCCTCTGTCGCCTGGGATCATGGCGTGGGGGTGGGGGTGGGGGTGGTGGTGACCGTGTTCTCAAGCGCTTAAGATGAGGCTGACTCATGCCAAGAGAGAACATGATTTCCAGCAAGAGGTCCTGTCGTTTTAGCTGAATGAAATACCGTCAGGAGAATGAAGCAGCACTAATGGCCCTTGGTTTGACTCTGAACTGAAATCCCATGACAGGACCCCAAGGGGAGCCCACGCACTGGGGACGCCAGTGGTCCCCTCATCATCTGTGGCCATCAACACTACTGCTGAGTCACTCTTTCAGTCAGACAAAATTCTCAGTATCCTCAGGATTTACAAGAACACAAAGAAGCAATACAGTTAAATTCTACTTCATGGGCTTAAGTAGTAGATCCTACAAAATGTATCATGTAGTGGACTGATACCACACTGAACCTAAATTTCCAGTAAACTAGTAATTAAGAGTAGAGAGATGTGAGATACATTTCAATAAGCTCAGGCCCATACTTCTCAAAGTAACCTAAAAACGGAATGAAAAGATCTATATGAAAAGACACACAAATATGGCAAATCTTGCTTAATACCAATCTTACTCAGTGGTAAAAAAATTTCTTTTTAATTTAAAAAAATTTTAAATGCAGATAATATAGAATTACATGATTTTAAGAAAAATCAAATTATCTGCCTGCTGTCTACTCTTTATTATAGAAATGTTTAAGAAAACAGCTATTTTATTTACATCCATACAGAATTAGGCTAAGAACTCCAGAGAATAAGTAATTTTCAGTCAACAAATCAACTTTAAATTTATATACTGAAGCTATCACTTAAAACTTTGCCAAAGGCAAAGGAGACAAAAGCGAAAATGAACTTCTGCGACTTCATCAAAATAAAAAGCTTCTGTACAGCAAAGGAAACAGTCAACAAAACAAAGAGGCAACCCACAGAATGGGAGAAGATATTTGCAAATGACACTACAGACAAAGGGCTGGTATCCAAGATCTATAAAGAACTACTCAAACTCAACACCCAAAAAGAAGATGAACAC
>PITA01018631.1:0-39810 GCA_004023965.1 Spilogale gracilis
CCCTCACGCCCTTCCTTCCTTCCTTCCTTCCTTCCTTCCTTCCTTCCTTCCTTCCTTCTTTCCTTCCTCCCTCCCTTCCCTTTCTCTCTCTCTTTCTCTCTTATTACTAGAGTTACTGAGCTTATAGGAATGTAAACCTAAAGTTTCTGGTGAAGAGCTGACTATCAACAGAAGAGAGTTTGCTTATGGTACAATCAATAGAGGGGAAGGTAGAATGAATGTTTAGAGGGATTGGGGGACAGGAGCTGAGTCCTAAAGACACTTTAGTTTTTGCCTACAAATGTATCTACAGATCTTGAACTTTCAACTATGTAAGTCAGTATATTAACCATTTTTGCTTATGCTAGTTGAGTTTCTTAGAGTCAAGGATAAACTTTTGTTAAATATCCACTTTGCAGCAGAGCCTGGCCAGGTGCTAGCAGTGCAGGGATGCACATACTATCACTTTCCACACAGAATTTGCATATTAATGGGTGATTTGAAGAGTAATATTATAACACTGTGCTTTTAATCTTCTTGGCTTCCTTCCTTGGAGACACCACGTTTCTTCTTTTCTTGACTTTCTGAAGAGACAAAGAAGCTGGTTTATTTTCCCTTCAATGTCCTCAGTCACACAAAACTCCTTTCTAGTACTTTTTTTAAGAGGCCAGTGTATCCTGGTTGTTTGTTCCATATGATGAATGTCCACATTGCTTATTAACCTCCCAAATAGGCAGCCCCCATCATTAGGGCTTATAGTCTATATGAGACAACATAAAAACAAGACATATTCTCCCCCAAGCACATTTCAAATGAAATGTAACGGAAGAGAAATAAATAAAAATGAGAAAAAAATGACTTAAATGGTTTATGTTGGAAAATGTTATATGGGCAATAATGGTGCTTATATGGGCTTTGGGCAGAGACTTTGATAATGAAGGTTAAATGAGGGAATGTTGCAAAAAATGTTCACTGTTCATAAAAATAAATCTCTGGTATGAACGAGAATGAAATAAACAGAGTTGCATGCGCCGGGAGCAGCTGGGGTGACCTGAGCCTCAGGTCCGTAATAGGCGGGCTCACTGCAACCACACACACGCACCTCAGCAGGATTCACTTAGCTCTCCATCACTGGCGCTTGGAGTTCCGCAGCCTCGGGGGTGGCTCTTCAGCTGTCTCACTGGAAAACAAAGGCCTTGACGTTTAGGGCATTTTTCCACCTTGGGTCCTGGCAGGGTTTCCAGGAACCCTGCCTTTCTAGGTTAAGTATCAGTCCAGGAGTTTCAGACGCAAATGTCCACGGGGGCAGCCAGTTGCAAAGGAGTGAAATGG
Source organism: Spilogale gracilis (assembly GCA_004023965.1). Classification (NCBI taxonomy): domain Eukaryota; kingdom Metazoa; phylum Chordata; class Mammalia; order Carnivora; family Mephitidae; genus Spilogale; species Spilogale gracilis. The sequence continues at coordinate 1,312 of PITA01018631.1, forward strand.
ACTTGGAGAGCGTAGTGGCAAATTGGAGAAAACAGGCCCCATTTGAAAGGGTCACCACTACTACCACTACTCAGCTCCAGCTGACAGGGGCAATGCCGCCAGCTCGGTGGGGTCAGAGCTTTCTGTTTGTCAAGGGTGAGCTAGAAATCTGAACTTTTTATGAATTTTTCTGATTGTTAAGTGTGGGCAATCCATTTCTGTTGAATATACATTTATATTTATATTATTATATATATTATTTTCTATATATATTTGTAGTGGGGAAGGGTGGAAGGCAGAAGAACACATGTTTATGGGACAGGATTGGCTGAGCAATAGCCAATTTCAGTCCCTCGCTAAGGGAATACTGAGATTGTAACTATCATTGTCTGATTTCATTGCTTGTTGCCACAGAACTGTCAGTAAGGGTCCTCCATACTGCATAGTCCTAGAGTTAAGAGTTTATATTAGAAACAGCCATTCATGAGCAGCTGGGTGGCTCAGTGGGTTAAAGCCTCTGCCTTCGGCTCAGGTCATGATCTCAGGGTCCTGAGATCGAGGCCGCATCGTGCTCTCTGCTCAGCAGGGAATCTGCTTCCTCTTCTCTCTCTGCCTGTCTCTCTGCCTACTTGTGATCTCTCTCTCTCTCTCTGTCAAATAAATAAATAAAATCTCTAAAAAATAAAAAGAAACAGCCATTCATCAGCAAGTACTATGTGCTGGGCATTTTGCTATGAGCTTTACAGGGGTTATTTCATTATATTCCCCTTACATTCCTAAAAGGAAGCAGTAGTGTGTACCTACTTTGTAGAAGGAGAAACTGAGGTTTCCAGAAATGAAGTAGTTGATCACAGTCATTATATAGGATACCCCGCGTACACCATTTTACATCTTGACCTCACCACTGACGCCAGCCAAGGCTACCATTTTACTCCATGCTCTTTTCTCTGGCTTCCTTTGGTTGCCTGGGAACACTAATACATCATGGGATGAGGCTCCACCAATGGGGACAGGAGTCAATGGATAAAGGCTTTTGTCTCTGGCTGACAGTTTTGACACACATTCCTAAAATTCCACAGAAGTCTTTTACGTTTTCTCCCATTTTTCTTCCAATATGTGGTTATCTCAGTCTGACATTCACTTTCCCAACCTAGACAGAGATGTGGACATGAAAAATATTTTACTTCCATTTCTTTTTAAATTAATTAACTGAATTTGTAGTTGAGATATAATTAACATGTCACATTGTGTAAGCATAAGACAAATAACATGTTGGTTTGATACATTCATATACTGCAATATGATTACACGAGATTAGTGTTAGATAACACCTCTATCACATCACATAATTATTTCTTTTTTGTGGTGAGAACAATTAAGATCTATTCTCTTAGCAACTTAGAAGTTTATAGTACAGCATTGTTGACTATAATCACTATGCTATGCATTAGATCTATAGAACTTACTACTAAATGCAAGTTTGTATCCTTAAACAACGTCTCCTCAATTTTCCCACACCCCAATCCCTGGTAACCACCATTCTACTCTGTTTTTACAAGATCGACATATATTTTATTTTTATATTTTATATATATTTTATATTTTATAAATTCCACCTATAAGTGATAACATATAGTAGTTGTCTTCGTCTGACTTGTCTCACTTAGCATAATACCCTCAACATCTATTCATGTTGTTGGCAAATGGAGGGATTTGCCTTCTTTGTCAAGGCATATTATTCCATTGTATATGTATACACATGTGTAGTACAGATATATGTACTGCATCTTCTTTAGCCATTTATCTGTTGACAGATATTTAGGTCATTTGCATTATCTAATATATGTGAATAATGCTATAATGAACATGGGTATATAGATATTTCTTTGAAGTGCTGATTTCAGTTCCTTCAGATACACACTCAGAAGTAAGATCGCTGGATCATATGGTAGTTCAACTTGTAATGTTTTGAGGTAGTGCCATGCTGTTTTGTATAATGGTTCTACCATTTTACGTCCCTACAAATATTCTATATGGGTTCCCTAACCTCTATATCCTTTCCAACATTTGTTCTGTCTTGTCTTTGCTAATAGTCATTCTAACAGATGTGAGGGGATATTATGGTCTTGATTGCATTTCTCGATGATTAGTTGTGTTTAGCATCTCTTCATATATCTATTGTCCATTTGTATGTCTTCTTTGGTAAAATGTCTGTTCAGGTCTTTTGCCTATTTTTAAGTTGTATTATTACTTTCTTTGCTATTGAGTTGTATGACTTCTATATATATATTGGATATTAAACCCATATCAGATATATGTTTTATGAATATTTTCTCTGATTCCTTCAGTTTCCATTTCCATCTATTAACTGTCCTTTGCTGTGCAGAAATTCTGTAATGTAATTTCAGTTGTTTATTTTAGTTTAGTGTCTTATCTAAGAAATCACTGATAAGACCAATGTCAATAATCTTTTCCCCTGTTTTCTTCTTGGGGTTTTATAGTTTCAGGTGTTATTGTTCAGTCTTTTACCAATTTTGAGTTAATTCTTGTGAGTGGTATAAGAGGGTGGTCCAGTTCCTTCTTTTGCATGTGGATAATCTGGTTTTCCCAACATCATTTATTGAAGAGACTGTCCTTTCTCCATTGTGTGTTCTTGATGCCCTTGTCAATAATTAGTTGACCATATATATATGGGTTATGTCTGGACTCTATACTCTGTTCCACTGGTCTATGTGCCTTCTGTTATACTAGTTGAATCCAAGGGAGTGGGACCCCTCAAGGATAATAAGAAATGGCATTGAGACTGTCTTTCTGACACGGAAACATGATGGAGTCTGGGAACTGGGGTGATTGGCCCCTTTATGAGCTACAAATCAGCTCCAGCTGCTGTCACTGTTCAGGAATGCAGGTTCTATCATGCCAGATCTCCTAATTGTTCAAGAGAAGTCAGAGATGTTTGTGAAATATCCAGATTTTTAAATGTTAACAATGAATTCCGATTTCTTAAAAAACAGTAGGCAAGCCAACACTGGCAGAGCAAATAGAACACATCTGCAAACTGTACTTTACACACAGGCCACTGGTTTGATTTCTGCATTATAGGTTCTTCCCTTTGTCCATCAAACTCTTTGAGCCATGTTTTCCTGAAGGAGGTGCAAGACTTGGGGGAGTGCATAGTAATGGGAGGCCACTGAATTTGTCACTTAGGATTCTCTTCACTTTCTGTTTCTAGGGGAAGTAGATTAAGATGTGTTTATGTATTTCTATGTGTGTACATGTGTGTATTTTTGCTAAGGATCCAGAAAGAGACCTAATTTAAGAGAAACAAACAAGTATCACATTGACTTTCCTCAGACACTATGAAGAGGCCAAGGAAAAACAAATTAATTATCCAAATAGGTGTCTTTTGCTGATGGATGGCAATATTTAAACATAGTAGGTAGAATTTTTTAAAAAGCCTTCTTAAATCAGCAAGAAGGGAGTATACAACTTTTTTTTTCTTTGTGCAAAATTTTTGTGTCCCTTGACCAGATTTCTATTGGCTTTGATGATTAGTTGGCTATTTTAGTTGTTCATTGTGTCAGCCTTTAGTAAGAGCCTCTTCTGAATGGGATGCACTATGTCATAACTATATAAAATATTCATTAATATGATGCTTTTAATGGATTTGTTTGGAATGAACTTCACTGGAGGGAGCCACTGCTGATTTGTGGACCAGGAGGGCCATTTAAGGGCTGTGTCTGCCTCAAGTCCTGCATTGTCCTACAATCTCCTCCATCTGCCCTCTTTGCCTGCAGTCTCCAATCTGAGATGGGACACTGAGACCATTTTGATGGGGGTTTTCCAGGCAAGAAATGCTATTCCTCTTGCCTGAATGTGTTCAAACTTTGAGATTTTTATGTTGTGTTCAGTGGAGGTATGCTAGAGTTTTTCTGAATTATACTAAAGTACTTTTTCCATGTAGAATTAATTGCCTAGTGTGTGAATGCTTAAGCTCTGAAATTAGACAAATTTAGCTTTGAATCCTGGCTTTGCCACCTACTAATTGTGTGGCCCTCAGGCGAGTATCTGAACATCTATGAGCCTCAGTTTCATCATCCTTTAAACTAGAGCAAAGCTAGTATTTAATTCATACAATATTTGAAGATTGAATGGGGATAGTTTGCAAAGTAACTTAGTGCCTGAGACATATTAAAAACTTATTAACTTTAGGCGTACCTGGGTGGCTCAGTTGGTTAAGCATCTGCCTCAACTCATGTCATGATCCCAACGCCCTGGGACAGAGCCCCACTTTGGGCTCCCTCCTCAGTGGGGAGCCTGCTTCTCCCTCTCCCCCTGCTTATGCCTGCTCTCCTCAAGTAAATAAATAAAAATTTTTGAAACGTTTATTAACTTTGGCCATTATTCTATAAGTAGTAGGCATCCAACTGCTGCCATATATTTGGGTCCACCGGAACCTTCTGCTAGAAAAGTGCCATTTGGTTCTTAATCATACAACAGAACAGGTATAACCAAGTACCTTTACACAAATGAATGAAATATGGACTTGAGAGTTTAAGTGACATGATTAAGACTCCTGTGCAAGGTGGTAATGGACCTGGGAATAGAATTAAATATTTTGACTCCTTCCTCAGCATTAATTCCAGTCCTTTACATCAGATTAAAAGTTTCTCATTTCTTTTTATTTTTTGCATCTAGCATACATCTGAACCCGAAATCATGCCATTATTTTTATTTTTGTTTTTAAAGAGAAAGAGAGAGAGAAGAAAGAGGGAGGGGAAGAGGGAGAAGGAGAGAGACAGTCTTTTTTAAAAAGATTTTTATTTATTTATTTGAGAGAGAAAGAGAGCACAAGTGGGGGGCAGGAGTGGAGGGGCTGAGGAGAAGCAGACTCCCCATGGAGCCCAACTCGGGGCTCAATCACAGGACCTTGGAATCATGACCTGAAGTGAAGGCAGACACTTTTAGTGACTGAGCCACCCAGGTGCCTGGAGAGAGAGGATCTTAAGCAGACTCCCCTCTGAGCTTGGAGCCTGACACAGGGCTTGATCTCACAACTCTGAGGTCATGACCTGAGCCAAATCAAGAGTTGGATGCTTTAACTGACTGAGCCACCCAGGTGCCCCGGAAGTCATGCCACTGTGATCTCTACTATTTCTTTTCTATCTGTGCACCTCTGTACATTTCAGTCCTCAGCGCTCATCTTCTTTCCAACCTTTTGAAATATGGTGAGATGAGATAAATAATAATAAAAATAATCCTCCTTATCTTAACATTACCAACCTCAGAATCTGGACTTTTGAAGCCCAGCCCAAGCATCCAGCAAGCATGCTATCATTTCAGCCCATCCCATTCCATTCCCTCCCAGTTCTGAACACTGTGTATGTGTTAGGGACCTGTAACCCATTTGTGGAGTGATCTTGGGCAGATATCCTTACTTTTTGGGTCTTTGCTTCTCTCTTCTTAAAATGGAAAAGATTATTAATTTATTAATAAGGGAATAATGTTTCCCTATAAAGGTATGTTAGACATTAGCAATTATCAACTTCACATGTTGCCCTCTGGGGTTGGGTGGGGCTAAGGTTTTATTTTCATGATCTTCAAACTGAAGTCACAAACAATTTTCATAAGGTTGCTGGAATAAGGAAACAGCTGTTTCTCAGGGCAGGGTCCAGTGATGTGGCAGGGATGGAGAAACCACAAGGGAATGGGCCGGAGGCTGCTTCAAATAGGCTCTTCCTTGGTGTCTCAGTCCTGGGAGGGAAAATATGCTCATCAAGATCCTGATTAAGCAGGGATTGCCAACGGCACTCTTTGTAACCAGGCAAACAAGAGGTCCCCCCACCCCTTCCTCTGCTCTTAAAACAAAAATCTATCAAGATTTAATCACATTGCTTTATCTCTGGGATCTAACCTCTGAGTGTTCATGAGAACATGTTGCTTTGTCTCCAGGCCCTAAGGCATGTGCCTCCATGGGAGCCATGGTCCCTTTAGGGTTTTTACTTGAGTTGAAAAAGCAAAGATTGCTTTTTGTTCCCCTTTGACTCTCTTCTGAATTAACATGAAATTGAAGATGAATGTAGTTAGGGGAAAAAAAAAAAAGGAGTGAGAGAGTAAACGATGAGGAAGGGAACCAGGGAAGAAAGGCTGGGAAAGCCAGCATGAAGAGTGTGTCTTGGAACCCAAGGGAAGCCCTGTGTTCATCTAACTGATAGTTCCCTTCCAGGCCATCAGCAAAATGAAAATGCCTCCAACCAACCACATTTAAATCCTTTCATCTAGGTCTCTAAAACCCTTCTTCATGAAACGCACTTTGGAGTGTGAATTCCTCCCAGTTGATTATCTCATTGAAAGTGCAGATGCCATCCCCCACCCCACCTTTAGTTGTCCTACTGCAATGGACTTTTCTGGGGCTTCATGACCAAACTGATGCCAGCACAACAGGGGCTGAATGTGTAATTGAGAAACAACATGGACACTGATGTCTCAGTATTAATTAATGGAATTTGATGTTTATTGCTGTCGTGTCAGCCAATCATTTTTTTCAGAAAATTAATTAGGCCGAGGGTAGGGGTTTAGCAGCTCCCTACAGAAGGCTGAGGGCTGATTGGAAGCCTTTGGGACTGGGGAAGGGAACTGCATCTGTGGCTTAAATTGTGTGTGTGCTTTGTCTAAAACCACAGACTTAGATTCCAACTCTGAGAGAATGGAGAGGAATGAGAAAAGGGGTCTTTGTTGCCTCTTACCCTTAATCACTCCTCCCTTTTGTCATTGGATTTTTCCTTCTCACCTCCTTTCAGTGACTATCCCTGCTCTGTGCAGGGTAAATCCACCTATTTGCCTGCTGAGATGAAGTATGAAATAAACAGTGGCAAAGGAACTGTCATAAGAAAAATCTCAGTAAGGCTTGTTCAGATGTAGTCACCAGATGGCTTGTATTAGGCAGAAAGGCCCGGATTTCAATAATCTGTCCTTCTAAAATGTCCCTCATTAGCATTTCTGGATGCTTCTTTCTTTTCCTTTTCCTTCCTCTATCTCTGTCCTTTACTCTTTTTTCTTTCCTGGTTGAACAGAAGTTACATTTATTTTGAGTTTTTCGAATCATTTTCTGATTAAGAACTGAAATGATACATATTTACTTAAAGAAAATCGATTAAAAAAGGAAAAGTATGAGAAGAATGCCAATCAAGGAGTAAAAATTAATATCCGAGTGTTTATCAGGTAACAAACTCTGTGCTAAATGCTTTACGTGTATGATCTCATTTAATTATTTTAACAACCACATGAAGAAGCTCCTTTTTTTACCTGTGTTTTGTAGATGAGAAAATTGAACAAAGTTAAATAGCTTTTCCAAAATCACACAGCTATTAAGGAGTAGCATAGACTTTGAACCAAGGCAGTCTAACTTCCCTCTAAAATCTGTGTTCTTATCATGTGCTCTACTGTCTTGCACTGGGCTGTGCCAACTACATTCTGGGCTAGGCATATGCATTAAGAAAGAGGGTACCAAGTGAGGAGGTCTCCAGTCACTCAGACCAGTTCTCCTGGGAGACATCTGGTCTGGGAAACTCACCACCCTCCATACTCAGGCTCTGGGCCTTATAGACTCAAAAGTGTTTTTTTTTTTTTTTTTATAGGGATAAATTAACATTAATTGGGTTCCTAGTAATAGCTACGGTACCCAGGAATATTAAGCTTGTTAACTTACAAGAGCAAGGCCACAGTCTAGATGGACTTGCCTTCACCTACCAGTGCATCCTCACCTTATAGTAAGAATGCATGACAAGTTAACCAACAACTGTTTTCTTGGCCTGGGTACCTGGGATCAGTACATGGGGACTCATTTAGCTATGAGCTGAGTTATCTTTTCAGAACCACCCTTTTCCTCTCCTCCTACCTCCTACATTATAAGAGTAATGGAAACCCTAACACACTAAGCCAACGCCATCTCTTCCCTTTATCTATAGTCCTTTGACTTCCCACCCTCCATTTCAATACCACATCCTTACAATAGATTTCTTACTATGTTGCTAGGTTATAGTCAAGTCTTATGGTCTGGGAGCCATTCTGTCTTCTAAAGGTGGTTTTGTAGCTCTCTGCCCAAATCAGTTAACTGCTGATTTAAAGCTCATCTTCCAAAGGGCTCTTTTTTTTAAAAAAAATTATTAATGTGTACTTTACATATCATAAAATTTACCCATTTTAAGTGTACAGCTGAATGATTTTTAGGAAGTTTACTGGGTTAGTACTTGTCATAACACATTCCTCAGCACAAAAAATCCATAATGCCCATTTACACTCTGTTACTCTCTGTTCCCATCCTCATTTCAAATAAATACAATCATCTATGCATTCCTTTATATAGTGTTCTGTTGAATGGACATGCCATATTTTCTCTATGGATATTTGAGTTGTTTCTATTTTTTAGCTATTATGAATAATGTTGCAATGAACACTTATGTTCAAGTTTTTGTGTGGCCACATCTTTCCATGTCTCTTGGGCAGATACCAATGAGGGTAATTGCTAGGTTATATGGTAGATTTACATTTAACTTTTTAAAAAGCACCCAACATATTTTCCAAAGTGACTACATCAAAGGGCACTTGTTATTGTCCAATTCCCATGCTGTTGGGGTATCTATCATGCTAGCTCCTCAGGACTGATAATAAAAGGAATAAAAATGACCCATAATATCATCCCTATTAATATTTTACTGATACATTATATAATTATCATTTTATTTATATTTTATGAATATACGTGTATAAAACTTTACTTCATGTATAATAGAAAATATATGTTTTTATAAGTATATCTGTATTTTATGTCAAACATTATTTATATATAGGTATGTATATGAAAATTATATAAGAAGATTATATATGTATATACATACTTAGGATCACATATTAATAATTGAGCTTTTTAAACTTATAATGGGATTATGGTCATTTATCTGTTATTAAATATGAAATTTGATTTTAAGGTCTTCATAATCTCCATAAAGATATACCATAATTTTTAAGACCATTGCCCTGTTTTTGAACTTTTAGGTTGTGTTTTTACTTCTAAATCATAATTTAAATAACCTGTACTTTTTTTTAAAGATTTTATTTATTTATTTGACAGAGAAAAACACAGCTAGAGAGGGAACACAAGCAGGGGTATTGAAAGAGGGAGAAGCAGGCTTCCCACCAAGCAGGGAGCCTGATGCAGGGCTCTATCCGAGGTCTCCAGGATCATGACCTGAGCCAAAGGCAGTTGCTTAACCAACTGAGCCACCGAGGTGCCCCAAATATCCTGTACTTTTAACGTTGGGTTAAATTTTTAGTTGGTCCCCATTTCATGCTTTTCTTTAATACTTTATCCCTATGACTTCCCATGGCCTATATCTTCACCCTTCACCAAGTTTTCCCTCCCTCTTATCTCTTATGAAGTACATACTCAGTCGGGTCCCTTCATCAGAGGAATAATTTAGAAAGCAAACTTCTATTTAAAATGTATCCATTTCTAATATCAAAGCTGTTGATCAATTCAATTAAAAACAATAAGCAGGATGGTAGTTTAGCGAATATAGATAGATGAGTTGAAATATTTTATTCTGTAGTAGGGTCTTATATATACTTCATGTGAGGATGGTGAAAAGGTCACTTTTTAAGATTCTCACAGAGAATGTGGACATTTTAAGAATGATATTTTAGTTTAAAATACTAACAACAGCATAAAGCCTTCAGTGATCTTCTAACACATTACAACCTGTAAACCAGTCTCTTGACAAGAATTCTTAGCTCTAGAATAAATCATAAGTGCAGGTCTGATCCTGTGACTGTTCAATTCTCTCTACATGGTCATTCAAGACCCACTCTACTGCACAGAACTTACCCAAACTGAGAAATTGTTCCATGAGACTCAACCTCTCAAGTTTTTCTTCTTTCTTTTTTTTAAATTACAGTGTTTTTGAGGTATAATTTAAAAACCAAAAATGTCACTCTTTTAAAATATGTACTTTTGTGGTTTTAAGTACATTCATAGTGTCGTGCAGCCATTATCACTATCTAAATAAAGAACATTTTAATTTTCATCACCATGAAAAGGAATTCCAGTCCCTCCTTGTTCCCCTCTCTCCCTGGCTCCTGGCCACCACTACTCTGCTCTCTGCCTCTGTAGATGTGCCTCTTCTCGATGTTTACATAGATGGAATCATACAGCCTATGGCTTTTTCTATCTAGCTTCTTTCACTTAGTATATTTTCAAGATTCATCCATGTTGTAGCATGTGTCAGTACTTTACCCATTTTCCAGGCCAAATAAGTTATCACTAAATAGTTACACTACATTGTTTTATCCCTTTATCATTTGGTGATTTTACTGCTTGACTTTTTGTATAAACCTAGGGCGCCTGGGTGGCTCAGTTGGTTAAGCGACTGCCTTCGGCTCAGGTCATGATCCTGGAGACCCAGGATCGAGCCCCACATCAGGCTCCCTGCTCGGCGGGAAGCCTGCTTCTCCCTCTCTTATATTTATATACAAGGCTTTGGTTGACATATGTTTTGGAAGTTTTTCATATAACACAGGTTGAGTGAATAGGTATCATTTGGGAAAACAGCATATTCATGTAGTGGAGAATGAGTAGAACTGGAATTAGGTTGAATGTTTCAAAAAGATAACCTACCTCTGACTTAAACTTTTTTCTTCTGAAACAAGTTTATTCTCTCAAAACCTTTCTATAACAGTGTGTACAAGGCAAGAATTAGTAACTCCTTGAAGAGCTTCCTTGTGCTCAAAAATCTTCTAGAAGAGAAACAATGTCAACAACAAAAATATAGAGGGAAAAATTCTTGGAATCAGGAGAGAAGTGTTGTGGCAAGATTACTGATACGTTAAAACTGAGTTGGACCTACTGCTATATTTCTGTTCACTCAAGACACACTGTTTTTTTCCCCCCTCTTGCTGCAGTTGACCAGAACTAGAAAGGACAGAGGGTGGTGAGGAGAGAGCTTGCCTCTCTGAGAGTGACCAGCTGATGACATTCAGAATTAACACACAAGATGAAGTAACTCTCTGATGAATATGATACTTAGCTGTGAAGTATATGGTTTTTTTTTCCCCCACCAGATTTTCAAGTCTAACCACTATAAAAGAAGAAAACTGCTCAAAAGTACATGGATATAAAACTTGAGCCTGAAGCAAAAATTTTTGCCACTCACCTCCTCCTCTAGATATCTTCAGCAATTCCCCTTATTCTCAAATTTGAATGTACACCAAAGTAACCTAGAGTGCTTTTAATACATGTATTAGTAGGTACCTCCCAAGACTTTTTGATTCAGTAGCTTTCTAACAAATTTCCAGGCAATTCTAATGCTTACTGGTGTAGAGAGCTTACTGCAAGAGCTGCAGCTCTAAAATTACCACTCTGATCTCAATTTTATCCCATAAAATTCCCTTTACCTCAATGTTGGTTTTATTTGGCTGTGTGGATAGCAATCTGGTTAAGTCTCCTTGAAAGCTGACTGAATTTGCTTATTTTTATATTCATAGTGTCTAGTATAATGAACTGGAAATAAGTGCTTACGTTTTTGAGTGAATGGATAGAACTAATTTATACTAAGATATCAGTGATCTATAGAAACTTAGTGTGTTACTTTTTTGAGATATTTAAATTTTAAAGGGAAATCAACTTAAAATTAATCTTTAAATTATGAACATATCACTAAAAATCAACACAACCTAATTTTTTCTAAAAAAGATTTTGCTTATTTACTTGACAGAGAGAGGGAGCACAAGTAGCCAGAATGATAGGCAGGAGGATAGAGAGAAGCAACCCTCCACCCCTCACTGAGCAGAGAGCCTGATGTGGAGCTTGATCCCAGGACACTGGGATCATGACCGGAGCCTATGGCAGATGCTTAACCAACTGATCCACCCAGGTGCCCCACACATGACCTAATTTTAAAAATAGATGGTTTGTGGGGCGCCTGGGTGGCTCAGTTGGTTAAGCGACTGCCTTCGGCTCAGGTCATGATCCTGGAGACCCAGGATCGAGCCCCACATCAGGCTCCCTGCTCGGCGGGAAGCCTGCTTCTCCCTCTCTCACTCCCCCTGCTTGTGTTCCTTCTCTGGCTGTGTTTCTCTCTGTCAAATAAATGAAATCTTTAAAAAAAAAATAGATGGTTTGAGAGACACCTTACCAGAGATAATATTTGGATGACAAATCAACACATGAAAAGATATTCAACATTAGTCATCAGAGAGTTACTTTAGAGCCATGATGAGACACAACTCCACTCATAAAATTAAACTTACTGTATGACCCAGCAATTCTATTCCTAGGTATTATAACTTAGATAAAAATATGTGTTCACAAAAATACTGTACCCAAAGGTTGATAACAGTTTTATTTTATTTCATCAAAAACTGGAAGCAATCCAAATGCCCTTCAACTGGTAAATGGATTAACAATCTATGGCACATCTGCACAACTGAATATTACTCATCAGTGAAAAATAGTGTACTAGTGAGGCACAGAAAAACATGGATGAATGAGTCAATGCATTATGCTGAATGAAGGAAGGCTTGAAGGAATACACATGGTGGTATTTCATTTTATATATTATAGAAAAAGGCAAATTAATAGGAAAAGAGAATAATCTACAATTGGAAGGATTTAGGAGTTAGGGGTGGGTGACAACAATGGGTTGGCATGAGAAAATTTGTTGGAGGAGGATGGAAGTGCTTTTATCTTGACTGTTGTGATGGATGTACAACTGTATGGCTTTGTTAAAACACAGAACTATACCACAAAGAATATATTTCATTGTATGCAAATTTAAAGTAATTATTTTTAAAAAATAGTATCACTAAAGATTTCTTGGAGACAAATGGGGTGTGAAGCTTGAAGCTTCATAGATTAGGGGACAGATAACCTGGGTTAGGTATGGCTTGACCAAGTAGTTTCCATGAGCAGTTTGCTGCCAGTGGAAGAACTAATGGATAGTGACTTAACTTTTTAGGGCATCAAGGAGAGCCTAGGAATGCCAAGAAGTGGCCAATAAAATACTCTTTCAGAATAAATGTGAGGTCTTAGAGTAGCTATTTCAATTGTGAATTGAGGAGAAAGGGGCCAACGAAAGATTGCTTCTTGTGAAGAAGATATGAAAGGAAAAAAATCACATAAAGGATAGGATGAAAATGTTCCTCCTTGAGTGATTATCTATAGCAACATTATAGATTCCAAAGAGAATACACCCAGTGGTCTTCACTGAAAATACAATGCCAACCTCCTTATAGATTTCTTGTTCTGTGAAGGTAGTTATCCAGACGTTTAGCTAAGGGTACAAGAGAGGCAAAAGGGCCTAGAAGAATATCAAGTCTGTCTTTTCCAAGTTTAGAGCCCTTGTGAAAACCACTACACTTTTTTGATTTTCATTTTCTCCAACTATGAAACAGGGTTAAGCATAGTACATCTTTGAATATTGAGAAAATTAAATGAGATAATGCATGTATAGCATTGAGCATACTGCCTAGAAGCACTCAATAGAAAACATTCAGCAATTTGCAGTGAGCATCACATTGCTGCCTGATTTTAGGAGCATGCTTATGCTTATTCTTTTCAAGTTCGTACTTGTATTTAATTTTTTTTTTTTGTCAGCCTCTTATCAGTAGGAGATTCTCAAGCCTAAGAAGCATCATCTTGCTACCTGGAGAATATATACATGAAGAGAATTTGAAGAGAGACATCTATTTCTCAAAACATAAAATCTTTTATACTCAATACAAAGAACCTTCAAAAGCAGGCTGTGACTTCCTCGCTCCAGAACTGGTTAACCTGTTGGGATATTTGGTAGATGAATTCTGTACCACGCTCTTTCCTTTACTCTGCAGTAGACTGGGAGGCAGCAGCTGCTCTCTATGCTCTTCTTCCAACACAGAAAACCAATCTCCCAGCACCAGGGGAGACCATTAAAAAGAGAAAAAATGCAAATGTCCAACACTGATTAGTTTTGCCAGCTGCTCTTCTTCCTCCAGAATTAATGGATTACCCATTTTAGCTGCAAAGTCCATTGGACAGACTCAGGTTTTTTTTGCTTTGTTTGAAGAAATGGTATTAAAAAATAAATAATCCTTTCTAGGTCAAACCTGTCAAAAAAGTTGACAAATGGAAGGAGGGTTTAAATAAAGAGAAGAGATAGATAATAGGTCTTTATTGGACTGTTTCTGAAAATATGTTTGAGCCTGGGAAGAGTTTAGTTATTTTAAACATGGGATTGCAAACTCAGATGCCTTGGAGAGGCCATGGTAGTTATGTAAATGAGTGAGGAAGCATCTGGGTGTGAGGCACTAGAGAGTAGTGGTGAGTATGGGTCTATTTTTGTTTTTCAAGTAGAGGAGGTTTTCTTTTTTAAGATTTTATTTATTTATTTGACAGAAAGGGAGTGAGAGAGCACAAAGATGGGGAGCATGAGAGGGAGAGGGAGAAGCAGGCTCCCTGCTGAGTAGGGATCATGACCCTAGCCAAAGGCAGATGCTTAACCAATGAAGCCACCCAGGTGCCCTCATGAGGAGACATTTGAATACAAAAACTTTTCACTTTTTTCTCAATTCTGCCATAGAGGGGAAAATAAAGAATGTATGATGATAAATGACAACTGATGCAACCTCAGAGATACGGAGCAACCTCGGTTCTCATCATGGTTATACGGTGGACTGAAGAAGCCACAATTGAACTGAACAGCTTTTATTCAACTCCACCCGACTACTGTTGGTCAAGAATGTGAGCCCAGCATTGCTAAATATTTAGTTACTCAAGAAACACCCCACATCTTGATTTTGATGTGATTTCTCTGTAACACATCACAATTCTGATAATTTTAATGCTGAAAATTCATTCTGTTTTGAAAAATAATGGTGGGGACCAAATACAATATATTTTTAGGTTACTTTTAGCCAGTGGCTATCAATGGGACCTCTGTTTTGAACCTCAGCTTAACAACTGCTGTGGGGGGAGTAGAACTTTTTGGTATATGGAGATCAGTGGTAGAAACAACATAAATTATGTTATAAATCTCTTACTGATCTTTAAAAGGATTGTGAATTAAAATGGCATTATAAAGTATGAAGCTATTTATTAAAACATTATTCTAAAAGTAAAAGATGGGAAATAGACTAGATGTCAGCTAATAAGAGATGGCTACATAAATTGCATTATACCTAAACGATACTAAGTAACTATTAAAAATAAGGGAACTCTGTAGAATTAACATGGAACACCTGCTAAAATACATTGTTAAAAAAAGGCAAAGTGCAGAAAATTGTGTAAAGCATGCTGTTTTATTTTTTAAAGTGTAGATATATATATGTTATACATACTATATAAATTATGCTCTATTAAATAAAATATATAATGGTATGTAAGATATAATCTCTGAAAGAATGTGGAACAAAAAGATAACAGTGGTGACTCCCTCTCAGAAGTGATGGAGCCTGAGGAACTAAGGACAGGAATAGTGGGAGACATTACTTTTTCTTTCATGTGTGTTTGGTAGCATTTCAATTTTTTTACCACATTCATATATCCCCCATTCAAAATAAATGTAATAAGAAAAACCCCACAGCAACCTCTAATTCATAGGCAATAGCCTTTTCCAAAAAGGTAGTGGTAAGGTAGGGATGGATTGTCATAACATTGGAGAGGATGGACATTTTTTCAGGAAATGCCATGGCTAGGAAGTGCTTCATCATCTTCCCACCACCTGTCTCTGACAGGCAGTTATGTTGGCTTTGGTGGGTGGCCACAGACTCTAGCATGAAACAGAACATAGTCACAAAAATTATTAATTTTTATTATTAAACTCAACAGGATCCTATCTATAAAGCACCAACTGGATACCATGGCAGTTCAAATGCATGGAACTTGCCGGCCCCTGGATTTTCCTACTATACTTTCCTTCCATTCTTTGTTATCTACATCATCTTCTTTGGGATATGCTCGTATCCTCAGAAATGTTCCAGGTCTACCTGTTGGCTGCCCATTTCCTTGTCATGGTCCTGAGTTTGTTCAGTTATGTACATGATTAGTGTCAGCTGTTGTCTTTACTCAATGATTTAGTGTTTCTAGCATATACTTGGATTTGCCTGAGGTTGTCTGGGCTCTGTTGCAAATATATACCTCTTATAAGGAAAGGAATGAGGTAATGAAGGGACTTTCTTCATTTTACTTTTTCAGTCTTTATATATAGCTAGATAGATATCGATATGGAAATAAATACGAATAAAGACATGGATATACATATGTATGAAAGAATAGAGCAGAAACTGACAATGGTGACTGCCTTCACAGAGAAAGCCTGATAAGTGTTCTTTTTATGCCTAATAAGCTGACTGTGGAATTTACAACTGTATTTCTAATATTGCAGAAGCTCTAGGTGAGATGAAGAAAGGAGAAAAGACCTAGTTTGAGATATGTAAACTGTATCTGTCTGAGGAAAACAGAAAAAAACAAAATTTCTAATCAGGGGAAATATAGATAATTTAATAAGTGATATTGAGACTTTGGCTAACTATCTAAAAAAATGTATATTCCTACCTCACTCCTTTCAAAATAAGTTTATGGAGTATAGAGATTAGAATGGTCCTTAGGATCTTTGTCTCCTGATATTCCTACCTTTGTGTAATCCCTTTGGAAGGATCAGTGACTTTCTTCTAACCATTGGAATGTGACAAATGTGAAGGATTGTATGTGATTACATGTGTGTAATTACATAATGGTGCAATGCCCCTCTTGTAGATATTGTTGATAATGTTGCTGTAAACATCAGGGTGCATGTGCCCCTTCAAATCAGTATTTTGGTATCCTTTGAGTAAATACCCAGTAGTGCAATTGCTGGGTCATAGGGTAGTTCTATTCTTAACTTTCTGAGGAACCTCCGTCTGTTTTCCAGAGTGGCTGTACCAGCTTGCATTCCCACCAACAGCATAAGAGGGTTCCCCTTTATCCACATCCTTGCCAACATCTGTTGTTTCCTGTGTTGTTAATTTTAGACATTCTGACAGATGTGATATGGTATCTTATCATGGTTTTGATTTGTATTTCCTTAATGATGAGTGATGTTGAGCATCTTTTCATGCGTCTGTTGTTCATCTGTATATCTTCTTTGGAAAAATGTCTGTTCATGTCTTCTGCCCATTTCTGAAGTGAGTTATTTACTTTTTGGAGAGTGTTGAGTTTGATAAGTTCCTTACAGATTTTGGATACTAATTCTTTATCAGATATGTCATCTGCAAATATCTTTTCCCATTCTGAAAGTGCTTTTTAATTTTGTTGATTGTTTCCTTCACTGTGCAGAAGACTTTTATCTTGATGAAGTCCCAGTAGTTCTTTTTGCTTCTGTTTCCCTAGCTTCTGGAGATGTATCTAGTGAGAAGCTGCTACAGCTGAGATCAAAGAGGTTGCTGCCCATGTTCTATTTTGATGGATTCCTGTCTCACATTTGGCCTTTTACCTATTTTGAATTTATTTGTGTGTATGGTGTAAGAAAATGGTCCAGTTTCATTCTTCTGCATGTAGTGGTTTAACTTTCCCATCACCAATTTTTGAAGAGACTGTCATTTTTCTACTGGATATTCTTTCTTGCTTTGTCGAGGGTTAGTTGACCACATAGTTGTGGGTCCATTTCTGTTTTTTTTATTCTGTTTCATTGATCTATGTGTCTGTTTTGTTTCATTGATTTATGTGTCTGTTTTTGTGTCTTGATAACTACAGCTTTGTGCTATAGCTTGAAGTTTGGAATTATGATGCCCTCAGCTTTGCTTTTCTTTTTCAAGATTACTTTGGCTGTTCAGAGTCTTTTGGGGTTCCATACAAATTTTAGGATTGTTTGTTCTAGTTTTGTGAAAAATGCTAGTGGTATTTTGATAGGGATTGCATTAAATATGTAGATTGCTTTGGGTAGTATAGACACTTTAACAATATTTGTTCTTCCAATATATGAACATCCTTTAAAACATTTTTGCCCAGAGGGTAATGCCAGTACATCAGCTTCTTCCCACAGTACCCTTTGTTATATATTAGAATTGTATATGAACATTTACTTAGATAAAATTTTAGTGTCTTTAGTTACTGACAAATACCATGCACTTATTTTTAAAAAGTTTCACATACAAAGTGACCAAGAGGCATAAGCAGTGGGGAGGGAAACTCCAGCATCCTCTAGAGGACATTCATGTACTATCCTCCGGAACATTCAGCTGCCAGCACAACCTATCCATGTGCTTCCTAAGTCTGATCATACCTAAATTCAACTAGTTCATGAATTTCTGCTTATGTTGCATTATTTTCCCTCTTGAATGTCTGTGGAGTTCACTTTCTATCTAAATCTTTTTTTTTTTTTTTAAAGGACCTAAACTTGGTGATATGCACTTAGGTACTTCCTTGACGTGCTTCCTTTGGAGGAAGGATTAGCTCATTTCTGTTTCAATTTGGCATCTAAAAGAAAATAAATGGTATTTGATAAGAGTTTCCTTCTTTTTTATTTCTCTTCTTCCAGTAGAGAACACCTACCATCCATGAGGAGAATAAAGGCTGGACCCTGCCCTCAAGGAAAGTATAAGGTAGGGAACCTGACATACATTCATACAGGTAGCTGTGATATAAAGGAAAATGCAAAAAAAAAAAAAAAAAGAAAGAAAATGGGGGAGAACAAGCAAGATTTAGGGCAAACTCATAGAAAGGAGACTGGGCTTCTACTGGGTTGAATAAATGAAGACTTCATTAAGTAGGTGGTTTTTGAGCTGTCCTAATGGATAAATTAGAGCTTGCCAATATATATATATTTCTCCTGTGAAATTACTACAGGTCTTACAGAAAAGAAAAACAGAAAATGTAACTAAAAGAAGAAAGTGAGGGGTGCTTGAATGGCTCATTTTGTTGAGCGTCCGACTCTTGGTTTCAACTCAGGTCATGATATCAAGGTCATGAGATGGAGCCCCTCATTGAGATTCTTTCCCCTTCCTTGTCCATCCCTCTCTGCTCCTTCTCTTGCTCTCTCTCTCTTTCAAATAAATAAATAAAATCAGAAAAAAATAAAGAGAGAGAGAGAGAGAGAAGAGGGATACCTGGTTGGTTCAGTTGGTTAAGCATCTGCCTCAGCTCAGGTCATGATCCCAGGGTCCTGGGATGGAGTGCTGCATCAGGGTCCCTGCTCAGTGGGGTGCCTGCTTCTCCCTCTGTCTGCTGCTCCACTCCCCCTGCATGTGCTCTCTTTCTCTCTGACAGATAAGTAAATAAAATCTTAAGAAAAAAAAGAAAATCAGTCATTTTTTTTTGTGACAGATGCTGTTGGTTGATTCCCCAGTATCCTTTCTCTTCTTCCTAATAACATAGCCTTGATTACACTCAAGGCAGCAATGTATCTCTCCCTCCCCCAAAGACTACAATACCCAGCAAACTTTGTGACAGACATATTACCTACTGAATTAAATTCGGGCCACTGAGATATAAGTGAGAAAGTGTGAAACTTCCAGAAAGACTCCTTAGGAGAGATGAATTCCCTGGGAGATTTGACCCTCTTGTCCTTCCTCATTTTTTTTTGCCACCTGGAAAATAAAGGTGATGGTTAAATCTCCAGCAGTCAAGGTAGACCAGGAAGTCACTTTGAGGATGCCCATGTGTATTAGTCAGGATAGACTAGTTTATGCTACAATAAGAACACTCCCCAAATCTCTGTGGCTTTATACTTCTTCCTCACCTAAATGTCTGAGAGACTTCAGCAAAGAACATGTACTGTCACCAACTCATGGAGGTTACCTCTTAATATGTGCTTTCAAAATCATGACAGTGAGTGGAAGGACATACATAAAGAATTGTGTGCTGGCTCTTGAAGCTTCTGAATGGAAGACATACATGCCATTTCTCCTCACAGTTTGTCAAAGCAAGTTACATGTCACACTAATATTCAAAGGAGGAGGAAAGTGCAATCCTACCATGTATTTGAAATGATAGAAGAAAAACTATGAGTGAGGAGAAATAATGACTTCTGTATTATGTACTAGGATAAGGAGCAGAAAAGTTAGAATGCTTCCGAATTCTTAATGGCTTTGCAAATTGTCATACTAACCCTGGACTTCCTATCTCCAGATTTCTTCCACTTGAGAGAATAAAACTCCAAGTGTTTAAACTATTATAATTTCTGGTTTTATGTCACAGGGAACCAAATCTAATCCTAACAGATTCATTTCTCGCTCACCATTCAGGCAAAGCAACCAATATTATTTGATGAACGTACTGGAGAAGGGACATGAATCTTTGAGTGCTTGCCATGCTTTTAGAAGCTTCTGAGAGTGGAAGGCATAGCAGAACTGGCACCTACATTCCAGGTTTATGTCATGTGGTCATGCCATTCTGCACGAGTAATTCTGCACATGAGGAATTGGAGCAAGGCTACAGGCATCTGTCTATAGACTGAGCAGACCACTGGCCATGATATGATCTGGCCCGAGAGCTCTTCCCAGTGCAGAGGCTCCATATTGGGTGATGATTAAATGAATGACTGAATTAGACCCTCCAATTCATGTTTGTGAATTTGAGATGCACGGATGACAATAGAAAGACGCTGACAAAGCAGCAAGGCTGAGAGAAGCTGCGTTCACGACATACTATCAACCCCTGGAGTATCTGACTACCTCTTGCAGAGCATTATCACAGTTTTCAACAGTGAGCAGGAGGTTCAGTTCTCCATGAGGTCTGGCTATGTCAGTGCTTAGACCTTTCTTGTTTTTCCATTTTTCTTTGTGTGGCCATACAATAAATTTCCTATGATGTGATAAAAAATTAGAGACTGACCAGCACAGGGTGTGTCCTCCTCCTATGTTCTATGTTGTACCTACTGATGATTTTTAAATGACACTTTTGTTTAACCATTTATCATGATCATCTTTCTGTGCCATTAAATATTCTTTAAAACAGCACTTGGCTGGTGTATAGTATTCTATTGTATGACTATATTGTTTAATCAATCTCTTACTGTTGTATATTTGGTCATAAACTGTGTTTTTGTTTGTGTGTTTGTTTTGATTTTATATACAGACTCAAACTGAGCATCTAAAATTAAATACTTGCATACATCCGTGATATTTTTAAAGGTAAGAGTTTGATAGGAGGATGATGAGAAGTGAGACATTTTAAACCAGGAATATGGCATGAAATAAATGAAAAGCTGTGAAGTAGAAAAGCACAAATAATCAAATTTTGCTAGTGTTGGCTACATGTAAGGAGACTGGCTGAATTATTGATAGACTTGAATACCAAGTTAAGGCACAGTCATTAATGAGAGTGTTTTTTGCATATGTGGACAGAAAACCTTGAGTATCTTGGGGTGAATTTCTTTGTCTCTGCAAGGCTAGTGGTCGTTAGAGACAATCAGCAGAAGTTAATTTGGCCCATTTCATGTTAGTGTAATTTATAGTAAATGAGTAAAATTATCCTCTTTTACTTTGTATTGTGCTTTGTTAAAAAAAATACTATGCTGTTAAGGGGATTTTATCAGTATAGAAATAGTGTAAAGCCAAATAATATTCTAAGTGGAGAAAATTCTATTATGGGTTCATACCACCACTTCATATACGTGACAACCTTTTGAAATTTTAAAAGTATATAAACAGTGTTTCACTGGATCCCCAAAATAGCCTAGCCCAAATGGAAGACAACCTGCTCATTTTGCCAATGAAGGAACTGAGGTTATATGATTTAAAGAAATAGAATATCAGAGCTAGTATGTCAGAGCTTGATTTTTTAAGATCACCAGAGTCAGTGCCTACATTTTCTGGAGGTGACAGTGAGGCTTAGCTCAGCTATTAACCACCATCACACAGTTCTTGCAAAGGAGGTAGGTTTGTGCTCCTTCTGACTTCACATCCTGTTTTCTTTCTCCTTGCCATGGTGTCATCCAGCCAGTTGGCAGCTGTGTCTGGATATAGGACCGGGTAAACTGATTCCAAATTCATTGCTTTTTCCAAAAAACAAGTGGAAATACTCTTGTCCTACTTTCTTTCCTCAAGGAATTCTTAAACTTTAATATGTATAAGAATCATCCAGGAGCTTGCTAAACATGGAGCGCCCCAGGCCCAGCCCTCAGACACTCCCTTTCAGCAGGCCTGGGGTTAGACCCAGATATGTGTATTTTTAACAAACTCCTCAGGTGATTATGAGGAAGGTGATATATACAGAGCAGACTTTCAGAAACACTGCCTGTCCAATTTTGAGCTTGAAATATGCTTTGTCTCTTCTTCAAGCATGCCTGCTCGTAGAAATGTGACTCCAGCCCCACCTTGTTGTAACCCCTTATCAGCTCTATGTGTTTTGCAAATTGCATTTGCTCTTCATTTATGGACGAACCAGGTCAGCACCGCCAGGCCAATAAGAGCTGGATTTTTCCTGGCCTCATGCATCAGTGACATATTTGCCAACATCAGCCCAGTTCCGACATCCCTGCAATCGGCAATGGTTGATGATGATGCAGGATACACATGACTCGATTTGCAGAGAGCCTGCTAAGCTTTCAGGAAGTCAATAAGAAAAATCTCATTTTGATCTGCAGCTTGAGCTCATTTGATTTGGAAGTTACTGGTGGCAAAAGAAATATGGGGCCTGGGAATGTCTCTTCAAGCCCCTCTCTGACTATAATCACCCCTAAAAAGCAGTTTTCTCCATATGTCTTCTCCTACCCTCCTCTCTCTCTCTGGATTCAGTGTCTCAGCAACAGAAGGGCGAAAAAAAGCAGCAACACTCTCAGACTTTCTGGATGATTCTTCTGTCTTACTCTGAACAGAGAAGAAAAGGTCAAAACAGCATACAAACCATTCCCCCAAACCACTCCTTGCATGACTCCTAGGAAACCTATTTGGCTTTTTGCATAGGTCTGAAGCTTCCAGCTTGACAAGTTCAGAGAGGAAAAAGTAAACACATCATGTTGCCTTGTGAAGTAGCTCTTGGGTCTGGGTGCTCCACAGGCCAATGTGCGTGTCAAAATGATTATGTTTACCTCCTAAATGACTCCACTGAGGTCTATTTATTCTCCCTGACATTACCATAATGTCTTCTTTAGATTCTATGATATCCTCCTTTCTGGTTTCCCTGCTTCCCACTTTTTCCCATCAAATCCATTATCCACGGAGCAGCGTGGGTGATCTTTGCATCCCATTCCTCATTGTAGCCCTGCGGTGGCTTTGCATGAAGATAAAGTCTACACCTGTGCTATCCATTGCAGTAGCCACTAGCCACAGGTGCCTATTGAGTGGCTGAGATGTGATGAATCTGAATTGAGATTAACTATAAATGTAAACATCAAATTTCAAAGATTTAGTAGAAAAAAAGGATGTGAAATATATTAATAATTTTATATTGATTTGATATTGAAATAATATTTTAGATATTTTGGGTTAACTAAAATATATTATTAAATTTAACTTCAGCTCTTTTTTACTTTTTAAAATATGGCTCCTAGAAGATTTAAAATTATGTATGTGGCTCACATTCTATATCTTGGATAGTGCTGACCTAAATTCTTGAACATGGTCTGCCCCATCTTGCTCCATTTCCATCTTGCACCCTCATTTTTGCCACATGAATTTCTTTTACTCTTGAATTACTCATCCTCGAGTACCTGGAATTTGGGTGGGCTATTGCTTCTTTCTATGGCTTCATTTTCACTAACTCTTACTCATATGTTGATTTGTTTTCTGGATGTCATTTCTTAGGTGTCACTAGCTCTAGGAAATATTCCTTGACTTTGTGAGCCTGGATTAGAAGCCCCTTCTCTGTATCCAGTTGAATCTCTATACTTTTCCTCTGTAATACTTTCCAAAGTCCTTTGGATTTGCTAGAAAATAAACAACAACTCACATATGTATAAAAGACATATGCACATATATGTATATGCCCATTTTACTGAATTGTAGGCTCCATTAAGATGAGGGCTATATCTGTCTTATGCACCTTTAACCCTAGAGTAGAAAACACCATAAATATTTGTTGAGTATGTCTGGTCATTTCATTAAATAGGCAAAGGAATCAAGGTCCAGAGTGGGGAGACTCCCTACCCAAGTTCACACACAGTGAATTCATGGCATTGGCATTCAGCAGGAACACAATTTAAATAATGTATGACACTGGGAGAATTTTTTTAAAATTCCATGGACAGAGATTTGTGCACATTGGTTTAATTTTGCCCAAAAAGGTGAAAAAAGAGCTAACTACTTATATAGATGCAACTGTCCTGGTTGAAACACTTTCCAGCTTAAGATAATCCCTACCCCATCAACTCTGATTCATATACTTTACTTCTGCCATTGTTGGGCTAGAAGGAATAGGGATGGGGAAGGAAGTGACAAGACGGTGGAGATCGTGACTATATATAAGTGGAACAGATATATAGGGCAAGCTGAGTCGGGGCTTTGATGTGCTGCAGGGAAATTGTTTACCTGGATTGTAAACCACAGGTCATTTCTTGAGATGTGGGCACAGCCATGCCTCATCTTGACATGTTTCTGAACAGAATGATACAAGAAGAGTGCTTGAAACCTCCAGGGTTCTGGTATCATTCTTAGCCAAACTTGCACCTGGGAGAAAATCCTATCTGGGTTTAGCAATACATAGTTTAGTGTATTTGCAAAATGTGTCATATCATAAATTCTTTTGGAAAAAGTGATATAAAGAGAAATTTACCTGTTTTCTATAGGATTTTCTACTATAATTGCATCATTTTTGTTCCCTATGTAAGCTCAATGCAGGGAAGTTGGCAAATATTTCAGCACAAAGAAGGAAAGCTTACTCTATAATTTCATCACCAAAAAGAATTCCACTATTTATACTTTCTGTAAATCTTTTTAACATTCTTCATGTATATTCACTTATATAGTTTTATAAAAGATAAAAGTAGGATGCTGTGAATACTAGTTAATAGTATTTTTCCTTACATATATATTAGGAACAATTTCCTATGTCAATAGTACTCTTTTGTAATATGATTTTTATTGCCTAAAATTCTAATATATTTAAACCCTCCTAACAATCTTCTATTATCGAATATTTAATTTTTTCCAATTTTTCACTATTATAAATCACTCTACAGTAAATTCCTTGTGCACATATCTCTGATTTTTCTGAAGGATAAATTTGTAAAAGTAGAATTTTTATTTAGAGATAATGCACATTTTAAAGAATGTTGGCATATATATATATATATATATATATATATATATATTTTAAAGATTTTATTTATTTGACAGAGAGAAACACAGCGAGAGAGGGAACACAAGCAGGGGGAGTGAGAGAGGGAGAAGCAGGCTTCCCGCCGAGCAGGGAGCCCAATGTGGGGCTCGATCCCGGGTCTCCGGGATCATGACCTGAGCCGAAGGCAGTCGCCTAGCCAACTGAGCCACCCAGGCGCCCCTTGGCATATATTTTTAATCACCCTTCTAAAAGTTTTAGCAGAGTTCCAGAGTATTCTTTGCACACAAGTTCTTTCACATTTTTAAGTTGTACTGTCTACTATCATGAAATGTCTCCATTAAGTTGATAACACTCAAAAGGGAATTCCCCAAAAATGTCAAAATGAAATAAATGCTAGACTAAATCATATTGATGTACATCTGATTATGTCCACTTTTGTCTAGATCCTTAAAAGTGATATTTTCTAAAATGCTCAATGGGAAAAGAGTTCTGTGTTCTGGTAGATTTGAGCAGTTGTGTCCTCCATCTCTATGCAGATCTTGAAAAATCCTGCAGTAAATTTGAACAGGTTCAAATCTTCCTTTCTTATGGTTATTTGGTCTCCAAACTACTAAAAAAAAAACCCCTAAGCCTACAAATATTCCAACGTATACACTTAGGGAACCACCGGTCTAAAGTAAGTTCAAGGCGATATATATTATAAGGGCTGTCTATGTGGTTTTTTTTAAGGCTTTGCCTTTTTAAAAAAATATTATTATTTAAAATTTCAGTATAATTAACATAGTGTTATATTAGTTTAAGATGTACAATATGATGATTCATACATTAATCAGTGCTCATCACCATAAATGTACTCTTTTTTAAAAAAGATTTTATTTATTTATTTGAGAGAGAGAGAGAGAGAAAGAAAGAGAGCACACAAGCATGGAGGGAGGGGCAGTGGAAGAAGCAGACTCCCCTGCTGAGCAGGGAACCTGATGCAGGGCTCAATTCCAGGACCCTGTTATCAAGACCTAAGCCTATGGTAGATGTTTAACCAACTGAGCCACCCAGGCACCCCATAAGTGTACTCTTGATCCCCTTCACCTATTTCACTCATCCCTCCATCCTTCTCCTCTGACAACTACTAGTTTGTTCTCTACATTTAAGAGTCTGTGTTTTTTATTAAAATTTGTTTTGCTTCTTAAATTCCACATATGAATGAAATTGAATAGTATTTGTCTTTCTCTGACTGCCTTATTTTGGTTAGCACTATACTAATCCACCACTATACTAATCCATCCTATACTAGTCTAGATCCATCCATGTAGTTGCAAATAGCAAGATTTCATTCTTTTTTATGGCTGAGTAATATTGCTATATGTCTTCTTTATTTATTCATGTGTTGGCGGACACTTGGGTTTCTTCAGTATCTTCGCTATTGTAAATAAAGCTGCAATAAACATAAGGATGAACATATGTTTTCTAATTAGTGTTTTTGTATTCTTTTGGTAATATCCAGTAGTGGAATTACTGGATGATATGGTAATTCTGTTTTAAATTTTTGAGGAACTTCCATTCTGTTTTCCACAGTGGCTGTACCAGTTTTCCTTTTCACCGACAGAGCATGGGGGTTCCTTTTTCTTCATATCCTTGTTAGCATGTGTTATTTCTTATTTTTTTGATTTTAGCCATTTTGACGGATGTGAGGTGAGATCTCATGGTGGTTTTGATTTGAGACTCTGTATTTGACCATAGGCGGCAAGGCCAGATCAGCTGAGTCTTACGTCCATGGTTACATGATGGAGCTGAAGGACTTTCTGATATCAGACCTTATGGATCTTTCCAGTAAGCCAAGACCATTTTCTGACAAAGATTAGAATTATGTTTTTTTCCAAAAAAACCCCAAACTATATTCTGTCTCTTCCTCCCCAAATAGATTTGCTTATGACTATGTGATTGAAAAAGAAAAGTTCATCTATGTCTCATCTTCATATGTAGAAGTCATTATTGTTACCCATTTAATTCCTGTCCCAAATTGTTCTAAATATAAAATAAAGACTACTTTGGAAATATATTTGCTAAAAATCTCTCTTAGGTCAAATTTTCTTAGAACCAGGGAAATACAAAAATCAAATGTCTTTTGGTGTTCATTGTGTCTGTGTTTATCAAATATCAGAGTTTTGCCTACAACCACCATTTTTTTTAAAGATTTTATTTATTTATTTGACAGAGAGAGATTACAAGTAGGCAGAGAGGCAGGCAGAGAGAGAGGAGGAAGCAGGCTCCCTGCTAAGCAGAGAGCGTGGGCCTCGATCCCAGGACCCTGAGATCATGACCTGAGTTGAAGGCAGAGGCTTTAACCCACTGAGCCACCCAGGCGCCCACAACCACCATTTTTAATTGTATTATTAATTTAGTATTTTTCCTTAAATTAACTTAAAAATTTCTTTCTATATATTCTTTAGTTCTCAACAACAAAATATGTTAAAATACATATTTGGCAGTTTTATATTTTTTCTAATAGATATTAAAATAAACCTATAACTATTAAAAATAAACCTGTTTGCTTTAAAATGCCTGAAATTATCTTAGGTCTTATTTTGATAAACTTTTTCTATAAAGGGTCAGACCATAAATATTTTAAGGTTTGAAAGTCATGCAGTCTTGTCACAATTACTCAACTTTGTTGTTTTAATGCAAAAACAGCCCTAGACAACAAGTAAACAAATGGGCATGAATCTATTCCAATAAAACTTTTATTTACAGACAGGCATAGAGCTGGATTTGGCTCACGGGCTGTAGTTAGTCAACCTCTGCTTTAGGTGGAACAAAGAACTTATAGACATTTTCACCTTCAAGGTAACTACACTGGTTCATTTTAGGTGCAATCTAAATACACTAACCTGGGCAATAATTGAATAGCAAAACCTCTTATTTGCATTTCACTCCTTTTTTCAGAGATAATCCCAATTTCAAACCATGTGTCTCAAATTTGGAGATCAGATTCATCAACCTGAATCTTACAGGACTAAGATTAAAATAAAAATCAGAAATCAGCCTTTGCAATAAAACAACAGACATCCTGAGGTAAATTAACCTCAACTCATCTTTGTAATGAACTTTACATGAATGCCCTGCACAGTGATTTTACCCTTGAAAAATTATTCTTCATAGGAGGAAGAAAAAAAAAAAATCACAACCCAAGTAAACTGACATCCTAAATTATTGACACATTAAAATTTAAAATGTTAATTAACAGAGGCTCTTATCCAAGAGAGGCAAGTTTGCAGTCAGTAATCTAGACCCCTATACATCTTCTATTTACTGAGTTTGTGCAAGATTTGCCCCAGTGGCCCCAAGGTTTATAAGAGGGAAACTTCCTAAACATGATAGAAAGCAAGGCAGCAATCATGCGTTGGGCCACATCATTGACCTTTGTAGATAGGAAGACTATATGTTTTGTATAAAGACAATAAGCCCGCCTCCACTTACTACTCACTGTTTTCCATCTTAGATATTCACAAATAACAATACATCTGAAGAGCAATTTTTATATTTATAAATCTTTTCTAAATATATGGCCTCATTAAAGTTGCTAAGTAAATCCAGGAGCTGGGAATTATTACCCTCACTTTATTGGCAAGGAATCTGGGGTTAATCCTGCGGTTGAATGGCCAGCCACATGTTAGGGAGAACCCTGGAGGAATGAGAGCCAATTTCTACATGCTAGAATGGGATTGCCAAGGGATCCTATAGGTGATTCTTTTCCCTACTCTTTTCTGCTACATTCTGCTCATCCCCATCATCTCCACTCTAACCCTTCACCCAGCCCTCTACCTACCATGGTTGTCCCCATGGGTCCCATTCCAGGGTGCATGGCTGGGTCAAGTTAAACCCATCTCTGCCACTGAAACATAACTCCAACCTAACTTAACAACTAGTAATGACAATTCCCATCCCTAACTGGACTCATATTTTTAATTCTATGTGTAGTATTTTCCTATATTTTGTAGCTGCTACTGAGATACAGAGGAACTTAACTTGTATTGACAGAATTGTGAATTCAGCTTCCTGCTACAAAGGGTAATCAGAGAATTAGGATGGGGAATTATAAAGCAGCATGCATTGATGGGTCTAACTTCTTTTCTTTGCAAACCATCTGAAAAGGTTCATCCAGAATCCAAGATTATAACTTAAAAGCACCTTAAATATCATCTTGTTCAACTCCTATATTTCATATTTAAGGAAACATGGGAGAACTTTGCTCAAGATAATGATTAATAATAATAAATAATAATAATGTTTATCATTTCTTAATACTTAGCATGTGCCAGGCACTATTATAAGTACTACAAATGCATAAGGAATGTTATTCCAGTCTGCAAATAAAGCATCTAAGACTTGGAGAGAAAAAATGGACTTGCCTGAGGTTATGTGTGTGTAGGTAGTTGGGCCAGGGTATGAGGTCAGGCCATCTGATTCCAGAACTACCATTATAGTGTAGTTCTTCTATTATAGCAGAGTCCAAATATGATGAGAACAGCAATATCCTGTCATGAGAAGGGCACTTTGCCCTGCAGTCTTCCTCTTCAAACCTGTAACAGCAGTCCAACCATGAGAAAAACATCAGGCAAGCCCAAACTGAAGGATATTCTACAAAGTTCCCAACTTGCACACTGCCCAAAGAATGAGTGTCCTGGGCTTACCTGCACAGACACTAATTTAACTAGTCTTGAATGGACCCAACATACGGGTGTTTTTTAAAGCTCCCCGGTGATTCAGATGTGCAGCCAGAATCAAAATACCATGAGGCAAGCATTTTTTCCCAGAAAAAGAGAGTTAGTGAGTGAGCCAGGAGGGAAAAGGAGCAGTAGGAATTGGGCTGGATGAAGCATTGTATCTGGAAGAGGAGTTTCTCACTGCCCAAAGTGTACAGATTTTTTTTCACTGCAGGAAACAACCAGGAAGGAGGACACAGGGCTGGAGCTGGGATGCCTGGAGGCTGCCAATCTCACCCTTCCTAATCAAGAGGGCTTTT
Organism: Spilogale gracilis; assembly: GCA_004023965.1. NCBI lineage: Eukaryota > Metazoa > Chordata > Mammalia > Carnivora > Mephitidae > Spilogale > Spilogale gracilis. The sequence continues at coordinate 31,533 of PITA01018631.1, forward strand.
GATCACTTTGGCTCTAAAGATCACCACATCCTTTGCTCAGCAAATTGCTAGTTCCTCTGCCTTTTTTCCCTTGAATATCTCTGAAGATTGTTTACAGTCAGCCCCACACGTAAGTGGACACTTGTCAATTATGCACCAGAAAGGTGTGTGAACAACCAGCCTTGTCAGCTAAAAACGAGGCTGACTTCCTGCATTTAAAATGAATATTAACTTGAAAAGAAGGGGGTAGGGGAAGAAAAAAAAAAATCAAAAGTGAGAAAAATGGCTGACTCAGGCCAACCTCAATGCATATGGTATGAAATAACATCATTAAGAGTTTGGCCAGGGGTTGGAAATATGCAAGAGCCTCTTTCAGCAAACCTAGGATGTTTGGGAAAATTGCTCTGGAAACTTACATGTTAAAATATTAGGAAGAACTGAAAGGTTACCTGAGAACATACACATAATACTTTAGAAAACTTAAAATAGAGACTCTCATTACTACAAGAAATGATTTTTTTTTTGAACTGATAACCCCAACCTTTTGAGTTCAATAGATGTGAGTTCAAGCTGAAGCTCCACCCTGGTGTGTTACTTCATGTCGCTGAACCTCAGTTTACTATTCTGAAAAATTGGATTAACCATGCTTGCTTCAACGATTGGTTAAGAGGATTAAGTGAGATGATTTGGTGGGCACAGAAATTAGTGACTTGGCCCAAAGTGAGGTAATTGGATGTGACAAGAAGGGCTTTCAGATTCTGGGCCCCTGTGCCATGTATTTCTTCTGTTTTACCTCCAAGGTAAAGAATAGCAAGGAAGCAAAAGCCATGGAGAATCCAGTCACCATAACGAATGCTGTGCTCATGACTAAGGAAATTGCACGGACCTATGATTTCCAGAAAGGACACTGGGAGGCTTTCCCCCTTCCCCAGTTCCATCAGGAGATTCTCTGGAGGAATCTTAACCTTCCTTAGTGAGAGAAAAGGATAATGACCCCAGTGCTTTTTCACAACTTGAGAAGAGCATGAGAGAAATGGAAAATCTCACATGTGATTGACATGTGTTAATTATCAACATGCTTTCCCCTGTATTATGGCCCCCATATTATGTCCCAATGAAAATGCCTTAAACTTTGTCTCCCTGAACCCAGCCAGTTATCAAGACTTGTCAGTTCAGTCTTTGTGAAGCTTCTTTCCAAATGAGTCTTCCCCAAGTCCATCTTTGACTGTGACTTCCTCTGCTTACAGCTTTCTTGAGGGCCACCTCTCTGTGTAGGGGACTTCCACTGATATGCTCAACCTTCTCTCCTGCTCCCGCTTTTCCCTCTTCCCCTGCTGCAGCCAAGTGTAACCCAGTGGCCTTGAGCACACCTGCAGCCCCACTTTTGTACAAACTTGTCCTGTCAGTTTTACCATCACTCCCTGCTCAACTGCCTGGAAGTGTTCTTTTTGTGGTGGTTGGGAACACAGGCTCCGGGTTCAAATCCTGACTTGACCTTACAGGGTATGTGTTCTGGGGAAAGTTATTTTATTTTTCTCAGCCTTGAGAATAATATGAGGGGCATTAATAATACTTAATTCAAGGGGTGAATTAAAGAGAATAATACCTAAGTCATGGGGCTGATTAAATGAAATAATGTAAATCCCCTGCTTTTCACAGCGTCTGGAATGCAAGAGGAACTCTGCAAGTGTTAGCTGCTGTTACTACTGCTGATACCTTATTCTTTTTTTTTTTTTTTTTTTACTGTTGCCTGTTAAAACAAAGCCATCATTTAAATATCACCTCCTTCAAGAAGGCCTCCTGATAACAATGAGGCCTCTAGAGAGGTGGCCTCTCTTTTGTTTTCTCTTACCATAACACTTTGCAGATCACTCATGGACTCACCATTCAACACACTTTTTTTGGTGTCTTTGTCTTACTCTTTCTTTCCTTTAGACTGTAAACTAATTGTGGAATATTACCTTGATAATCTTTATGGCCACAAAAGCCCTAATCACTGAGTAATGACCAAATATTTGTGAAATTTAAATAACTTGGACAAACAATGATAATAGCAGATGCCATTAAATGTAATCATCTAAGAGGCTGTTAGTATAGCTTACTTCATAGGAAATGGTTTGTATATGTTAGCTGTTGTTACTGTTTATTGTTGGCGGTGATATTTCATACATTCTCTAATTTATTCCTTGTAACAGCCCTATCAGGCAAGTTCTATTAATGCTACCATTTTAAAGTTGAGGGTTAGGGCACAAGGAAGGTGAAGTAATTTTCCGATGATCATGTAACTAGATAAGGACCCCTGGGGATTCCACTATGTTCAAAGGCCTTTATCTTAAGCAGTGACTGAGGATCATTAGATTTTATGCCCAAGTAACAGATGAGAAAACTGATGGACTGAATGAGATGCAATGCTGGGTTGACCAGTCCACTGGGTTCCTCATAGAAAGGAAAGGAGGCCCATAGGTAAAAGAAAATTTAAGCTTTAACTTGTTTCAAACTCAAGTAAAAATCAGGTTTTATCAAACCACTGATCAAAGTACCAAAAATGGTTTAATTTTTTAAAAACACATGTAACTTATTTTAATCTGCTTGATTGGTCAAGCCAGTAAAAACAGTAAAAGCAGTTTATTCAATGAAAAACACCCACACCCACACTGTGGTTTTTGGGCCAAGCTGGCCAGCCAAGCAGACAGTTAAAATAGTCAACCAGGTGTAGATAGAGTCTCAGAGGGAAACAGTGAAAGAAGCTATTAGCAAAATGCTTTAATGTCTGTGGACATCATTTAGAGTTGTGTATCAAAGTATCAGGCCAAAGAAACTTTGGCTAAGCCAGCACAAAGGAGGAGTGGGGTCATTTGCATAGGAGCCTGGGGATCTTCTGTGAGAGTCAGGACTGAGCCTCTCCTCCTTTTTTAAAAAAATTCTAAGTTGCCTCAGTCTGTTGTAGTCTGAATAGCTTTGACAGACTCATTTGGTGGAAGAGAGGTCTCACTCCTGAAATAAATAGCTCTGAGGGTTGAAATACATTGATCTGAACTTTAGCCCCTTGCAGTAGTAAAGAGGATAAGCCTCTTGGCTGGAGAGGCAGAGGACCCTGGAACATGCTCTGATTTAGATCTTCTGTGTTCAACATTGAGCCTTGGGAAGCAGCTTTTTTAGTAAATTAAGACACACACGCACATACGTGCACACACACACACACACACACACACACACACACACACACACACACAAACTAATTTGGGAGCCCAGGGAAGTTTTACCCTGGCACAAACAAAATGTAGCATTGATGACCTATTGGATCTTCAGTAGAAATTTGCATTGGCAAGGATAGAGCACCTGAAACCCCACAGAATACAGGTCATTCTGAACAACCAGCACTTTGCAGGAACAGGGGAGTTGTCTAGATTCAGGAAGGCACTTCAGAGTTCTGGTTCCACTGGGCAAGGAAGACCAAGCATGACTTCATGTTAGAATAGTCAGGAAATGGAGATGCTGGGTTTCAGGCAAGTTATTCCATGCATATTGTACTTGGGTTGGGGAGGGAGACACTACTCAGGGCAGAGAAAGGGAAAATGTTCTTCACATCCAAGGTTATAAAGCTAGACATCCAGCTACTAGTCACTTTTCAAAATTCTTTAGACTTATATAGATAGACTAGATAGAGAGATTCTGAAGGTAGAATAAAGGCCTATTTAGGAATGAGGTCAGGCCTGGTGGAAGAAAGCCATTAGAAAACCTACACAGGGGCTCCTGGGTGGCTCAGTCAGTTAAGCGTCTATCTTAGGCTCAGGTCATGATCCTAGGGTCCTGGGATCCGAGCTCCATGTCGCATTTCGGCTCGGCAGGGAGCCCGCTTCTCCCTCTCCCTCTGCCTGCCACTCCCTGTGCTTGTGCTCGCTCTCTCATTTTCTCTCACTCTCAGTCAAATAAATAAATCTTTTTAAAAAAGAAAGAAAAGCTACACAATTGAAGTTACTTCTAAATCTGTGTTTAATGAGAGAAATCAAGCAAACAAATTTGGTCAGTTAGAAAGTAAGGAGGACCTTGCAAACATAACTATTGACAAATGGTAGCAAGGGATTGCTCGTGTAACTTAAACACACACTGTATCAGTCAGCAGGTCAGGAGGATATGCCTCCTAGCCAGTTAGAGTTGGTATCATGCCTACTCAATTTTTGGCAATAATTTCTTCATTTAGCAAGCATAACTGTGATCTGAAATGCACCCAGAAGCCAGATAAATGGGGTTCTGGACATCAAAACCAGTAGGAGGCCACACATTAGTGACTACTCAGTCCAGGTATGGCTGGTGCATTTCAAGGGCACTGGACCTGAAGGAAGGATGTCCTAAAACAAAAGCACAAAAAAGAATTCAAAGAGCAGGCCATGGTCTATTAAGGTAAATTTATGGTGTATTAACCAGCTTTATAACCAGATTATTAGAAAATAGTATAAATCATTCCAGACAAATAGTTCCTTCTTTAGGTTATCAGAAGGGAAGGCAGTATGCAATATTCTTATCAGAGTGAAAAATGAGGACATCATTTCTTTTTTGTGTGTATATCCATCAGGAAAAAAAAGAGAGAGAGATAAAGAGCTGACCTCCTATAGCACTGGCTTCCATAAAGTTTCACTTCCAAAGCAAAATGTGTATGTGTCTATGTACATCAGTGGGTGTGCCTGCACATCTGGTGCATGGGGAATGGGACTTTGGTAGAACCTGGGTGGTCTTTTCCTGGAGATGCAGAATATGGGAATGAACGCAGGATTGGTGTGGTATTACAGGTACGGGTCCAGGATTTAGTGTGATCTTGAGCCTATGAGCACTCCAAAAACTTTTAACCAGGCCATTGAGAAATGATAATGTTGAATGTTAAAGCTGAAGGACTAAGAGAAATCACCTAGGCGTGCTTGTCTTTTTAACCATTTACGAGACCAGTGGTATTAACTCCTTTTCTAAAGCCACATGGTATGTCCATGTCACAACCTAAACTAAAGCTTATATCGAGGGGGAGTGGTCTTTGTATCATATCATCCCACTTCCTGATAACACCAGTTTGCAGTATCTGTTCTTAACTAACAGGCTAAATAACTCAAGTGTTTGAAAATAATAAGAGGAAATTCCATTGGACAAGGAAGTAAAAGACTCATTTTCTGTGCAAATATAATCCAGAATGGCCAGACTTTACTAGTGGGCCAATGCCCTGCAAGTAAGCATACTGGATATCTTGAGAGTAATTTTAGATCCACGTTGAATCATCTGGCAAGGGGAAAGGCCTTACTTGAACCTGTTTATAAGGCAACATCACAAAAGAGGAAGGGCAATTTTGTCAGCCTATATGGGAAACCTGTATTTAAGTTTTGCAAACCCTTCTAGGTTAAAAAAACAAACAAAAACAAACAAATAAAAAAACAAAAAATCTGAATGTTGGAAAGATTCCAGAGGAAAACAGCACATAATTAAGGGAATGGAATTGAGAAACTGATTTATGGAAGGAATTAAAGCAACACATTTTTTATGGCTCTGTCACAAATAATGGCACGTCTTGGACATATATCAAGGACTTTAATTGAAATAATGAGTTAATCCAAAGAGAGATGATTTAGGCATAATATCGGAGGACAGGGTAACGTGATGGGATTGGAGAATTACCTGTTGGAATGATAAAATTGTCATCTTTCAAATGAAAACAAGACAAATACAGAACAATTAGGGAGATAGTGCTTAATAGTAATTTTATAGAAAAATATTTGATTTTTAGCTTTTGAAAAGACTGTGAGCCAGTAGAATCATGTCATGTTTCCTCAATTCTTGAAAAAACTTGAACTTCTGGTACATCAAGTTAATAGCAGCTATTAGACTGCATTAAATGTACGGGTTGATTGCAATCTACATCTCACTTTGAAAAAATGTTAAAATGTGAAAAATATATTCATTTTAGAATTGGAGAAGTATGGCAATTATTTAAGTGATATACACATACATCCCTGTTCTGTAGGTTCACTTCCTGACTATTTAGGAGCTAATTGTATAACTTGTGTGGTTGTGGATGTTATAGTCAATTTGCTTGCTGTATCCTCATCCCTTCTCAGAAAGTCTGTTCCCACCCTGGTGACTGGGAAGCTGACCAACTTCTCTGGCCTTTATGGATAGAATCAGGAATAAATATGTGATCTGAACTAGGCCAGTAATTCCCTTAAAAAAAAAAAAGGAAGAATCAAAAGAGAGGCTGTTAGTGAGATGGGGGGTCATGTAAATTTGGGGCCACCAGTAGGCCATGGCATACAACACCACAAACAAATTAGTGAGGGGCAGCAGAGCCATCAGTAAAGTGGAGAATTGGCACAGATTAAGACAAAACAGACCAGATATTCAGTAAGTACTAGAGAAAATAAGTGAGTAAATAGAAAGGTACTGTATTCTCTTATAGCTTCTTCTCCCAAAAGGTTCAATGTGACTCAATGAGAGGGAGAGGGAGGAGCTACCTTGTTCCATTTCTAATATAGATCCTAAGTGGTCTAATGGAACTCAGTTTCCAATCTCTGGGTAATCTTACCTTTCCCTTCAGTTAAGATACACTTTTATCTGAGCCAGTTTGAATGGATATTATTCCTAGTAACTTGGATATCTTTCTCTCTACTTCTGCCCCTTTCATGAATGCCTCCTAGTTAGAACACATTAAGGAAAAACTTTTCAGAGCAAAGTCATGTTGACTAAATGGATTGTCACAAGAGTTGTGGTAATCCCCCAAATGAATAAACTGATATAACTTCTGATGTCTGAATAACTGGCTGCAAAACCATTGTCTCAGCTGTTGGACAATGTGATGCAGACTGGGGTGACTCTTGTCCAGAAGTCAGGTCCTAACTCAGCCTGTATTTTCTGGATCTTCTTGCCTTTACAGATCCCATGATAGCCCATTCTTTTGAACTCTTTGACTGTGAGACTTCTTAGACCATGACCAGTCCACCCTTCCCCCGCATCCCAAACATTCTTTATCTGGGACAGTGAGATGAACATTTACATTCTTAGAATTTATAAGTCCTTTCTTCCCAAAAGCCCACATGGTAGTCATTTTGATAACCAGCCATTCTAATTTCAAGAAAAGCTCATTTTCTCTTTTGAATTGCAGTGCCTTCTTCTGCAATAGTTTCCTAAGCAAATGTATGGGCTGTTTGCTCTGCTTTCAACCCTCATGAATTTTTAATGATTTATAAGGAAAAGATTTTTTTCTCTCCATTTTTTTTACAATAAATTTAATGACTTAATACACATCAAGTAAAATTGTTGGTTTGTGGTGACGGTTTTATAATTCCAAGTTCAAGGTTTTTTTTTCCCCTATTTAATTATGCAAAATAACTCTCATGGAATATAATGCAATAACAAAAACATGCACCAATGTTGGCATAAGAGCCTGTTGTTTATTAGTATTGGTTCTATGCTTTATGTTTGAAATAAAATATTTGGAACTAATGTTGGCCATGTTTCCTACAAACTAGATAAAAAAAAAGTTTCTTTCTGAAAACATCATGCTCCAACCTTTGGCGATAAAAGCCAGCAGCTCTTGAGATAGCAAATTAAATTTTATTTGTAGAAAGCACTGTGCTGTGTTTTGTTGTTTGCTCAGAGTTATTTTTTAATACTAATAATTTAATAAAGTGGAAGACCAATACGTTGACCTGTGTTCTCTGAGGCAGCAGAGGATTTCCCTGGGTTAAAAGGCATAGCTTGCTGAAAGGTTGTTTATTTTACATTCTAACCTATTACTTATTTCTCTTGCTGTCTTGCCAGGTCTAGCCTTTTGAAACCATTTTTCAATTTAGGAAAATCTAAAGTAGTTGAATTTTTAGAATCTTAAAGTCATACTTTTAAAACTCCAGTAGATAAAGACAAGTGTTGGAGAGGCTGCGGAGAAAGGGGAACCCTCTTACACTGTTGGTGGGAATGTAAACTGGTGCAGCCGCTTTGGAAAACAGTGTGGAGATTCCTAAACTTAAAGATAGAGCTACCCAATACCCTGCAATTGCACTACTGGGCATTTACCCCAAAGATACAGATGTAGTGAAAAGAAGGGCCATATGTACACCAATGTTCATAGCAGCAATGGCCACAATCGCCAAACTGTGGAAAGAGCCAAGGTGCCCATCAACAGATGAATGGATAAAGAAGATGTGGTACATATATACAATGGAATACTATGCCTCCATCAGAAAGGATGAATATCCAACTTTTGTAGCAACATGGACTGGACTGGAAGAGATTATGTTGAGTGAAATAAGCCAAGAAGAGAAAGTCA
>PITA01018632.1:0-10238 GCA_004023965.1 Spilogale gracilis
AAACCTGTGCTCTTTTATTGGAGCATCTAGACCATTCACGTTGAGAGTGATTATTGATAGGTACGTTTTTATTGACATCATGTTGCCTGTGAAGTTCTTATTTCTATAGATTACCTCTGTAAATTTCTGTTCTGTGTCACCCTCTATTATGTAAACCCCCTTAATATTTCTTGTAGTGCTGGCTTGGTGGTCTCATAATCTCTTAGAACCCTGCTGGTCTTTGGAAGCTCTTTATCTCTCCATCTGTAACTCCTTCCTGGGCTACGAGGTTTGGGGTTTCTCCCCTGGTCCAGCCAGGGGAAAAAGGTGGGGTCGAGCAGGATGATGAGTGTCGGGGGCCAAAAACACACCCGAGCCGGGAGGTCTGTCGAAGCAGGATCTTGTTTATTAAGGCGGTGCCACAGAATATATTGGGCGAGTGGGGAGGCGGGAAAAGGGATGGGCAGAGGATAAGGCCCAATCACTGTAAAGGTCACCAGTCCATGCAGTGCACATGAGGACGGAAGTCTCATAGAAATATGCAGCGGCCACGAACGGATCACGTCTGCGGAAGTCAGATAGACCAATCCTGGGCTGCCACTTTGGCAGTACCACAGATAGGGAAGTGATTGCCATGAGAAAGGTTTGGTCACTGTAGGGTGTGTCCCCTATATCCATCCATTTTGAATATCAGCCTTTCTAGGTATTTTATCTTTCATTGCATTTTTTTTTCATTTAATTTCCGAATATGTCTTGCCAGCCCTTTCTGGCTTGCTAGGTTTCTATGGACAGGTCTGACGTTACTCTGATCACCCTCCCTCTGTTACATAAGGGATCTCTTCCCCTTAGCTGCCCTTAAGACATATTCTTTGAATTTATGGTTCATGAATTTCACAATTATGTGCCTGGAGGTTTTTCTAGCCTCATTGGTCTTGGGGGGTGTCCTCTCTGCCTCTAGGACATGAACACTTGTTTCATTCCCCAGATTAGAGAAATTTTAATCCAGGATTTGTTCAACTATATCTTCTAGCCTTTTCTCTCTCTCAACTCCCTCAGGGATTCCAATAATTCTGATATTGGAGCATTTCATGGCATCATTTATTTCCATAATTCTATTTTCATGAGATTTTTGCTGTTTGTTATAAGATTTCTCCTTCCCCTCCTTCTCAATCCATCTATCTTCTATATCACTAATGCAACCTTCTGCTTTACTTACCCTAGATGTTAGAGTATTTAAATTAGATTGGATCTCTTTGATAGCATGTTTAACTTCTGCCAGGTTGGATTTCCCTTCCACCCTTAGAGTTTGTATCTTGCAAATAATGGTCTCTTCCAACATAGCTACTGCTTGGATAATCGCTACCCAGAAATTCCATTTCTGTCATATTATTTATGTCTATATCCAGTAGGTCTTTGACAGGGGTTTCAGTCTCTGAGTTTTTCTTCTGTTGGGTGTTCCTCTTCTGGGTCATTTTAGTGAGGGGTCATTGAGGGGATGTATAGCTGAATATTTCAATAACGATCTGGGCGAGTTGCCCATTGGATGGCTTTTGAGCAATCAGAAGTCACCACTGAAGGGGAAGAAGAAAGAAAAAAGTGAGAGAAAAAGAGAAAAAAAAAGCAAGAAATAATGTGGCCAAGATGGGCCCCAATGGTAGGATTTATATGGCATAGAAACAAAAAAGAATAAACAAAAAGACCATCAAAAGTAAAAGAAAGGGGAAAAAAGCAAAAAAAAAAGCAAAGCCCAGCCTAAACTACCCCCAAGAATTATATTTATATAGTAAAAAGCCAAAGCAAATACAGAAACACTGACAGAAGAATAAGATGGGAAGGTGAGTACAAACCCTCATTGTGGACAAGGAATACATTTCAGTTCTCTCTGGGTGTATCTTGTTATTTTTGTTAGAAGACTCAACTTTCTAGAGATATAGGGAAATTAAAACTGGTTTATATATTGGGGTACTATTGAATAGGAATGAAGGATTACCTTGAAGTTTATATCTATATGTATATTTAAAATAAAAGAAGAAAGAAAGAAAGAAAGAGAAAGAAAGAAAGAAAACAACCAAACAAAAACAGGTATATGCATGAAAAAATTCAAGTTAAAATGTTATTTTGGAATGTTGTATTAAATATCAAGTTGTAATAATAAGTGGGCTAAAAATAAAGAACAATAATTGTGAGAAAAAATTTAAAATTAAAAAAAAGAACTTAAAAATAAAAAGAAAAGAAGTTAAAAAAAACATAAAATGAAAAGCTGTATCTATAAAATATACAGGTTTTGGGGTAGTACAGGAGCTTAATATATTGTTTTTTCCTTGATGTTGGGGTTTTACAGTTTTATGGAGACCCTTTGGTGGTTGTTCTCTTTTTTCTTTTGGCTAGGCTTCATGGGGTGGGGCCTGCTGTGTTGTTTTTCAGTCAGTCTAGGCTAAGTCACCCTGTCCCTATCAAGGGACTGAGCTCTATGGAAACTTGTTTTTCAGGCTTTTGTTCTTTGAAGGTTTTGTTCTTTTGTGGCCTTTCTACAGCTTTTCAGAGAGTCAGAGCAAAGTAAGCTGTCCACACCCAGACCTCCCTCTCAGAGAGACCATCAGTCTGCTCCACTCTGGATGGTCCAGGACACACATACTCCCCCTCTGCATCCTCCCCTGCACCCTGCCACCTCTCACAGGTAGCATGCACCCCCAGTCACCAACCACAATGACACCCAAGACCCCCCACTTATGTTTTCACCCCTGTGCCACAGAACCTGTGATTGATACTGGTTTGTGTGAGCCTGCCATTGTTGGGACCACTATCTGGAGCTCACACCCATGCTGGGTGCTCTCGGACCTGGCAGTCCTGCACATCGTGGGAACACTTCAGGACATGTGGCCTCCAGCACAGGACTCTCTAACAGGTTCACTTAGGTACCAGGGAGTGCCATCTACCACCATCCCAGGACCACAATTTTATGTCCCTGCCAGTGGCCATCAGATTCCCCCAGTTGCCTCTTAAGGCCTTTTGTTTTTGAGTGCTTTTGACCAGACTGCAAGTTGATGCCGGTCTCTAAGCACAGTGTACTTTCATATTGGGGTATTACTTTCTAATGGATCACTTCTGGTGGCTTCCTCCACCTTCTGTTTATCCTTTGAAATCAGTCGGAACACTCCCACTCCACTTTACTCTCCACTGATGCTTTTCTGCCCCCAAAGAGATCCAGAAGTGTGTAGTCGTACATCTCAAGCTGATTTCATAGGTGTTCAGAGTGTTCTGGTGGATATTTAGCTCACTTTAGGGGACTGGTTGAAACAGGGTCTCCTACTTCTCCACAATCTTGACCCCTCCCCAAGATTAGTTTCCAGTGCCTCTGGTTTATAAAGCCAAATATTATGATGTTGTTGTCTGTTGTGTGAACTCCCTGGTGCAAGGGCGCATTTGTTTGCCCTCTTTGTGCACGCAGCTCCCTCCTTCTAGTGGGCAGCCTCCTTCGACCTTTCTGACCTTCCTTTCTAAACTTGAGGATGCAGCTTCTTTATATTTAGCTGTGGAGATTGTTTGCTCTTCAGTTTATTAACTTTGATGTGGATGATATCTAGTTGTAAACATGGGACCAGGTGAGTTCAGTGTCCTCCTACTCCAAATCTTTTCAAGGTTCCCAGGGATAACTCACAATATCTTATTAGAAGATGATAAAAAATTTGGTATAACAATTTTCTCTTCCATTCGCAAATGATTTCTTTGTAGCACATGATGCCTGATAGAATTTTGTCCACAGTAGAACTTCTTTCAAATAGAAGTCAGTCCTCTCAAACCCTGCTGCTACTTTATCAACTAAGTTTTTGTAATGTTATACATCCTTTCTTGTTATTTCAACAATCTACCCAGCCAGCATGTTCACCAGGAGTGGATTCCACCTCAAGAAACTACCTTATTTTATTATCTATAAGAAGTAACTCCTCATCCATTAAAGTTTTACCATGAGATTGCAGCAAGTACAATAAAGTGAAGCACAATAAAATGTGGTATGCCTATACTTTACAAATATGCATCCATTTCCTTGTTTCTATTTAATTCTAGTCTTAATTGTTTTTCTATCATTCTTCCAGGGACCCTTTGTACTAGTTATAGTATTGTGATAATCATAAGGGCTCAGCGAATTCTGGAATCAAATAATTTAATAATGATGTAAGGTGTTACCTCATTCAATAACCCACACAACGTTTAAAGCTCAGTTAATTAAGTTTGACCTAAATTGAACACTAATAATGTGTCTCCCAACAAAATATCATCAAGTAATCTAACACACCATCTTTACTAAGCACATTAAACTGGCAAACTAACTTGATTATTTTCTCTCTTGCTTTACAAGTATGGAAGGGTCAGAGTTTTAGCTTCTTGTTGATAATAGCTGAAAAAAGAAACAGTTTGAATGAGCTGATAATTATTAAAAATCTAGAAAGCATGTTAGGTTCTGAATGTTTGTGCCTTGCTCCCCCAATTCATATCTTGAAGCTCTAATCCCCAATGTGATAGTATTTGGAAATGGAGCCATTGGAAAGTCATTAGGTTTAGTAAGGTCATGAAGGTGGAACAGTGCTCTTATAAGAAGAGAAGAGGCCAGAATTCTCTCTTTCCCTAAACAAGCAGAAAAAAAGAGGTCATGTGAGCACACAGAAAAGATGGTGAACACTTAAATTCCAGGTGAAGGGCTTCTGAATTAATTCTATCTTGTCACCTTGATATTGGTCTTCTCAGACTCCAGAACTAGAAGAAATAAACATTTGTTGTTTAAGTCACACAGTCTATTGTACTCTGTTACAGGTCAAACTGACAAAGACACAACCTAAACTAAAACACAGAGATAAGCTCAGAGTGCTAAATTTGATTTAAAATAGAAGACAAATACTTGAATCATAAGTAGTACAGAAACTGAGAGTAAATGGAAATAGGCTACAAAAAGGAGAATTCTGAGAAATAAATGAAGTAACTTACTCAAATAGACCTCAAAGTGACTGAGCAGTTCAAATTGAGATAAATGTAAATAATTTGACTGGATTCAAAGATGTCTTAAAATACAGAAAAAAAAATGTACTAAATCACTAAATAGAGTGGTCAAGTGAAAAATATGATGTTTTCATAGTGGACAAACTTGAATTTGTTTCTATTTTTGTTTTGTAAGTATAGTATAGTCATATATATTTTATGATCTTTTTGGTCTGAAATTATGGCTTAAAAAGTAAAGATATATACTGTATATAGATATATATTCAAATAATTACATATAACTTTCACTTTCTGAAAAATTCTGGGGTGATTTAGAAAGATATAAATTAAGGATAAATATAAATACTTTAAAAGCAAATAAAAGATACAAATGCATAATCTCAGTTAATTTGTCTTAAATTACATTCACTGTGTTGGTAATAATTGATGAAATTTTATAGCTCTTATTGGACACTTGTTCACTACTTATCTTCCAGTTCATTAATTTTTTCCCCTTGCATTGTTTATTCTCCTATGAAATCCATCCTTTGAGTCCCTCTTTATTATATTGTTCATGTTGTAATCTATATGTTATAACACGGTAATCACAGTTCTTTCTAACTTTGTTCTCAATATCTCTGATAACTATGACATATTTATTATTTTCTTTACACTTTATCTCACTTTTATTATTATTTTTAGTGGAAGTACTTTGCTACAAGTCATTCCTATAGAGCAAGAGGCACATGCTCTTCACTAGCACTCTCCAGAGCACAAGCTGGTTTGGTGATGGCTATTATGCAGGTATTAGTTGAAATTTTAATATTCTCTCATCTTTAAAATTCATATTTTTAGAATAATATCTATCTTCAGTTACTTTGAAACATTTTCATTGCTTTAAAATACTTCCAATGCCAGAATAATTCCAGATCAACAAACACAGCTTATATATAATACTATCATGAGATAAAGTCCCGTATAAACTGTATGAAAAGGTAATCTATAGCTCCACCTTCATGAATGGAATTAGTGTTTTATGAAAGAGACTCCAGAGAGCTCCCTTGTTTCTTCTGCCTTGTAAGGACACAGTAAGAAGACAAACAACTATAAACCAGGAAGTAATTTCTCACCAGATACCCAGTCTGTGAGTTGGTTCTTGCCGTGATCTTGAACTTTCCAGACTCAAGATCTGTGAAAAATAAATTTCCATTGTTATTAGACACTCAGTCTATAGTATTCTAATATAAGAGTCCAAGATGACAAAGACAGATGGTAGCATTCTTAGCCACAGCCATGAAAAATCATGCTTTCTTCTTGAAGAGGGCTGGCTCTCCAGTACATCGTGTTTCTGAATTCTAGGACCATGAGACCCAAATGTTGGAGTCTGTGCTTTGGCCAGATTGGTGAACACTCCATGCAAGAGTGTTCCAGGGTGAGGAAACCCTCTTTTATGAAAGAAGTGTATGCATACTGGTCAAAACAGACTTTGGTGTGCACTGTTCATGGCTTATAACAAGGCTGAGAAATGATGGAACTCTGAAAAACTTCAGTTGGTCTGTCATTAATTTGGCTGGGATACTGGCCCAGTAACTGAATACTTTAAAATGGGCCTCGGGGACATCGAAAGCCCAAGTAATTGTGAGACAAAGTTCCTAAGGCAACCTCATTGTGGAAATATTGCCTGATTTGTACTGTGCTGCCCACATGTCTAGGAATCAAGAACATGGTGGGCAGGTACACAATTATCCATTTTAGGTTCAGTCAAGTCAGCGTTAGAAATGGCCCCACAACTGAACCAATTTCAGTCTGGTCTGATTTACTCTTCTTGCCACTCGTACCACCTTTCCCTTGGAGGCTGTGAACACTTACTCAAAGCCCCTAAAGCTTTGATCTATTTTTCAGAGAATGCAGAATTTGGAAAATATTTTAGAGGAAATGTCTAGGTCTTCATCTTTCCTCTTTGCAGTTTGAGAAATAGCCAAAATCTTTGTTGATTCCTTGTCCCCAGCACTGACTGCCTCGTGAAACAAATTAGTGCAAATCTTGGCTATTCAACTGTGTAGTTGTGATCAATGTCAGCAAATGTCTTCAGGGAAAGGAGCGCCAGACTGTGATCTCACCTTGGTAGCCTTGGTCTCATTGTAGATTCTTAGACCTTTAGCATTATTGTGTCAGCATACCTTAGACATTTGCAAACATGTTTGTGTTTTATTCCACTTTTTCAGTTTTTCTTGGCATAAGAACATAAGTGTTGGTGTGCCACAGATTATCCCTCCTATCTCAGTGAAAGTTTTCTATGTATGTATATTTGTGAGATCACTGAATTCATATTCCATTTGTAGTTCTAATTTATCAGGTTAAATAAAGACAGAGTGAATCAATAACCCTATCTGCTGCAAGAGAAACTATAATCTATTTAAAGAAATAGAATGGGATTCTGTAATAGATCATTTGGAATAATTGAATTTCATATTTATAAAACTATGCTGAAAAACCTTAAAGAGACTTATGCCTACACAAATTAAGTATACTAAATAAACTACATACATACACAGAAAGAACACACAATGACATATGCATTAAAGCCAAATGAATAAAGCAAAAACAATAACAAATTCTTCAAAATAATCATGAATTTGTCTTATACCATTTCAAGTTAATTAGAAGCAATCAAATAAAAATGTGTTGAAAAGTGGGCAAATGTTATGATGAAGCAATTCAGAAAGAATGGCTTTCAAATGGTTGATACCATAATAAAAATTTACTCGATTTCATTATACACAAGAATATTAAGCATTAATGTTATAGTGAGCTAACTTTTCCTTTATTGTTGACATAAACACATGATTTAACAATATTAAGTGTTAGTGATGGAGAAAATGGGTACTTTATGCCTAGAGTGTAAATTGATATATCACTTTGAAGGATAATTTAGAAGAATGTAGTAATACTGAAACTGGACATTCTCTGTATCTCCACATTTATAATTCTAGTGTGTACCCTAGAGAAGCACTAAGGGAACATATCTATAGGGAGCATGTGTAGTAAAAAATTGACCAGTAGACAAATGAATAAATAAAATGTGGTATGTTGATAATGATGGGACATTAAATGTGTAGAAAACAAGAATGATACACACACAGAAACACACACACACACACACACACACACACATGTAATTTTCTAAGGTTTTTAATAAGAAAAAATATAGAATAAAAGTAACTAAGTTAATACAGGTATAATTGATTGGTATTAATTTGTTTAGTTTTTTGGACTTTATTTTTGCCTCCTTCAATTAAACAGAAAAGAATTTGACTATGTACTTAGAAATGTTATGCTACCTAAATATGTGGTTTTGATATTAAAAATATAAGTAAAATATTGTCTTTTCATTAATTTCATCATCTATGCTCAAAATAAAGGAACATTTATATAAGATAATAATAATTCCCTACAGAATAAAAATTTCTTTTTTTTTTTTAAAGATTGCATTTATTTCACAGAGAGAAACACAGCCAGAGAGGGAACACAAGCAGGGGGAGTGAGAGAGGGAGAAGCAGGCCTCCTGCCTAGCAGGGAGCCCGAGGTGGGACTTCATCCCGGGTCTCCGTGATCATGACCTGAGCCGAAGGCAGTCGCTTAACCAACTGAGCCACCCAGGCGCCCCCAGAATAAAAATTTCTTATTTGAATTTGTCTTTAAACTGATCCCCTTTTAATGATGAAGACTGTATCACATGAAAGATAACAGATGTATTCTTATATATGGTCAAGCTTCCCCTCTTATGTTTAATGCCTAGAAAGTTTATTTAAAAAGGAGAAGTTGAAGAGGCACATGGGTGGTGCAGTTGAGTTTCTGATTCTTGGTTTTGGCTCAGGTCATGATTTCAGGGTTGTGATCTCAGGGTTGTGAGATTGAGCCCCATGTTGGGCTCTATGCTCCTCTCTGAGTCTGCTTGAGAGTCCCTCTCCATGACCTTTCCGCTCATGCTCTCTCTCTCTCAAATTAATAATGAAAACAAGGAGAAAGTGAAGAGGAAAAAACAAGGTCTGAAGCAAATTTGAAATTAAAATCTTTGAATAGTTATAGGATATTAATTACATAGTAATTTGTAATAATCAAAACTGAGAACTGATGGATTCCAGTAATTCACTTTTTAGTGAACTACTATTCAATAGGAGAAAGAAAAGTTTAAGTATATCATTTTAAGGGTGTAGTTATTGAGAAAAATGTTGATATTCATGTTTAAACCCAATAAATTATGTTACTATACTGGTTACATGAATATTGTAGCTGTTTTTTTTTATGGGAATAGCCTGTTTAGCCTTTTATTTATTAGTAGTTACCCAATAAATAGTACAACAGAGGTTTTCCATAATTTAGATTAATATACCCAAATATTAGAAACTCACATTTGTTTTACTACCAACCCATCATACCCTGAATCAGCATTGCTTACACATCTTGCCATTGTTAACATGTATTCCATTCATTTATAATCATTATTTCCCATTTTGAAAGTCATGTTCTTACTTTTGGTCACAAACAGCCTATGCTTCTGGCTGCCTTCTTTGCCAAGAATACCTGGATGGTTTCCATGGAGAGTATTAGATATCAAAGCCTTACTATAAGGGAGTGCATATCCAATCGAACCAAATGAATGCTGATGGTAAGTAAATTGTCAGAGGAGATGTCAGTCATGTTTAGGGATGGGAAAAGAGGCCTTTACCAACAACGACAGTCAGTAATTCAACTGATAACTGGGACTCAGCAATTGTTTAATATGTTCTCATAGTAGATCTCTGTGATCCATTCTTTCCCCTTTTCACTTCAGTTTTATATTTCTTCAGTAACTTCAATTAATTGCATTAGATATTGCCATGGAAAGTCACATTTTTGAATTACAATGTTGTCTATGAAAGCCTCCATTTGTTTTTCTCCTGTGTAATCATTGCAGGATTTCTTTTCCTTCTGTGTGCAGTTCTTGGTCACACTACTTTGAAGAATGAAGAGGTAGACCAGATGAAAAGTGGTGGCAAGCAAAGTTTATTGAGCAATATTACAAAGCTCCTAAAGAAGGAAGGGTCCCAAAAGTGTTGCCACTTGGATTTTTAAGTTTAAGGGTTTTTATGGGCTTGTTGATGGGCCCTTTAATCTGATTAATCCTTTATGAGCCTGTCACCCAATCAGGTGTTTGTCATCTACCTGTCACAGGTGAAAGGGTGGAAGCCTCCTTCCAGGGTGGTAGAAAATACGTTTAAACATGGTTTCCTCATAGGGTGGGGTAT
>PITA01018632.1:10338-39928 GCA_004023965.1 Spilogale gracilis
TTTTTTTTTAAGATTTTATTTATTTGACAGCGAGAAACACAGCGAGAGAGGGAACACAAGCAGGGGGAGTGAGAGAGGGAGAAGCAGGCTTCCTGCCGAGCAGGGAGCCCGATGTGGGACTCGATCCCGGGTCTCCGGGATCATGACCTGAGCCGAAGGCAGTTGCTCAACCAACTGAGCCACCCAGGCGTCCCTAAAATTCTTTTTTAGATTTGCTCTTTCCTACTTATCTTTTCCTTTTCAAATCTAGAAAAGAATGTTCATTTAAAAATCATAAGTAACATTATTATTCATTCTTTTCTTCCTCTTACTCAGAATATTTGATAACTTCATTTTGCCAAATATTTTCCATTCTACAGCTATATTTCTCAACATATGACTGCATCACATAAAACATTATTGCATTGTTCCAGGTGTGATCCTAGTCACTATGAAAAGCTAAAGAATGAGGCAAATACTCAGTTTATTTTTTTTAGAGAAAGGGGAGGGACAGAAGGAGAGGGAGAGAGACAATCTTAAGGAGTCTCTATGCCCAGTGTAGAGCCCAAGGCCAGGCTTGATCTCACAACCCTGAGATCATGACCTGATCTGAAATCACGAGTCAGATGCTTAACTGACCGAACCACCCAAAAGCCCCATTGCTTATACTCTTACTGGAGAGGGAAACAGCCAAATAACAAGAAAGTTAGTAATAAGTATTATGTAAGTAATGCAGCTTAAGTATCTTTGGAGAGGCTCCCTAGACACCTCTGAGATACTAGTTAAAATGATATCTGAAGTAAAAATAAGAATACACATATGACAAGTAAAAAGAAATGTTTCCCAGGAAGAAAGATAATTAAGTGTAAAGGCAGAAACTTTGACTTTTCAAGGAAAACACAGTCATTGTGGACAGAGAAGTGAGCCATGGGGACAGTAGTGTCAGATGAGACCTCAGGTCAACTTTTGCAGAGTAACTGTCATTGCTAGATGAAATTTATTCTGCAATCCAAAAACAGCATGTTCTGTAAGCATGAGAGACATAGATTGCCCTGTTATAGCAGAAAAGATACCCCAAAGATGTTCTCAGTAATCAGTTAGAACAGAATTTGCATTCTCTAAATTTATTTATTTTATTTTATTATTTTATTTTATTTTATAAGATTTTATTTATTTGACAGTGAGAAACACAGCTAGAGAGGGAACACAAGCAGGGGGAGTGAGAGAGGGAGAAGCAGGCTTCCCGCCGAGCAAGGAGCCTGATGTGGGACTCAATTCCGGGTCTCCGGGATCATGACCTGAGCAGAAGGCAGTTGCTTAACCAACTGAGCCACTCAGGCGCCCCTATTTATTTTTTTGACAATGACATACTTCATATCTGAAACTTTGTTAATGAAGATTTTATAAGTATTCATAGGAAAATCAATGGTTTTAATTTATTTTATGTGAAATATAATTGAACATCAGATTATTTCATCTAGTCACATATGTCCTGACTTAAAAGCACTTTATATTCAGCACTCATCTATAAATATAGGTGAAGTAAACTAAAGGAATAAATTTGTTGAAGAGAATCAATAATATATTTATGTCTGCAAGTAAAAGATAATGTTATTAGAGTGTAAAATTAAAGGTTGAAGCAAGAAACTTTATTTAAAGAGTCCTTAGGTCCATTCCCTTTGGTGGCTGAGTCACAACTCTGATATTGAGTAGACATTTAAGGAAGGTGGGGGCAGAAGGAGGAATAATGTTTTGATTCCATCTTTGCTTCAGAATAGATGAAAGCTCCCCTGGGGTACCCGAGGGCCCCATACTTTCTCTGCCTCTCCAGTGTAACCTCCTCGCTTCACTTTCCCTCTCAGTCTCTCCTTAACACCATCAATGGGACAGATGAGTGGGAAGGGAAGTGTGAAATTATTTGGTAAACTGCAAACAATTTTGGTCCCCTTTTCCCCCTTTCAGTTACAAGTTCAACTTTCAACCAGGGCCCATATTGTCAAAACTACATGAGGTGAATTCCTCAGCACTTCTTCATGTCCTGAACAGATGATTTTCTATGTGCCAGCACCAATAGAGTTAGCCTAGAGGAGGACAAGGCAGTAGGGAAGGAACAAGTTCACTGTATGGCAATTCCTTACCTTCAAATACCATGGAAGGCTGTCCCTATCTTTCCTGGTGGAAATATGAAGTGATACCATTGATCTGTCTTCTGGAAGATGCACATCTTCACTATCACTGCTAGCAGTCTTAATACCACTTCTAAATTGTAACGTTAACAGTAGATAATATTTCTCTATAGTAATCCACTATATCATATTTCAAAGTACAGATAATCAATCCTACTCTAATGATACATTCACAACTTTTCAAGAAAAAAAAAAAGTTAAGTGGTTTAACTTCTACAGAAATAATTTTAAGCATCCAGAGTCATTTATGGTTGCACTTACCTTCCAGTCATAGTTACAGAGTGGTGTCATGGAACTATTATGGATAATGTATGGGCAGCAGGATAAATAGGTACTCCTTTTAAACTGTAAGTGATACACTTTAAAGGCATATATTTTTTTATAACAGCTTTTTAGATAAATGCTATGAATACATGATACTAAAGTATCAAATATTTATCACATAGTTGTTATCATTGCTTTTTAATGTAACCCAGCACATTCCAGGGAAAATTGTCATGCTGATTATGTTAGGACATAAAGTGAGTTATGTGCTCTGAATAAAGGAATAACAACTAGAAATGAAGACACTAAAATATCTGAGCAATAGTAAACAATGGTAGAATTCAAAATGTCTTATGTTACATTCTGGCTTGGCAGTGAATTCAAGAGTTTAATTGTTTTTATTTTTGCAATTCTGCAGAAATCAAGACATTTGCTCAAAATTTAGGATATTAATGGAACCATCAATCTTACAAAGGGAAATTGTGTTCTTTTGTCCTAAACATTGTCTAAGCCTCTTAAATTATAATAACCTAAATCTTGATAAGTACATTTTATTGTTTTTATTTTTTTATCTGTGATGAGAAATTCTTGAAATTTGGAAAACATTTTTTTTTTCCAATAGGAAGAGTATATGGTCCTGATTAATACAAGTATTTGTTATACAATCTTAGATTTGAAAATCATTTATTGTGGAAATTAAGGAAAAACACTATCTCTTAGTTGCAGTGGTTTATTTGTATGTAGAATTGTCATATGAAGAGGGTCCTGATATCCTCTTGATATTCAAAAGGCTTTAATGGGGAACAAATGAGCTAAGCTGTCTGAGCTCCTATAAACTCTGAGAATTTCTCTAAGTACTTCCTTTACACAGAGTATGGGGAGAAATTTTTTCCTGTCTTCTCTATAAAGATAAAATATTTAAAAACATTTTTGAGCAATTCAGAATGATGGATTAAGAAAACTCAACAACATTGGGAAGCCTGGGTGGCTCAGTCATTTAAACATCCGACTCTTGATTTTAGCTCAGGTCATGATCTCAGGGTTGTGGAATCCAGCCCTGCACCAGGCTTTGTACTTAACAGGGGTTCTGCTTGAGATGGTTTCTCTCGCTCTCTCACTTTTGATCCCCGCACAATGTACTCTGTCTCTCTGTCTCTCTAAAATAAATAAATGATTCTTAAGAAAAAAAAAACAAGGTGTGAAGACTGAACAAGTAAACAGTCATATTTATATCTGATATTTACTGATAAACTACTGTGACTCATTGAAAAGTTGAAAATTTACTAAATCAAATATTTCATTTAAATAGCATCTAAGATCACAGAAACTCTCAATTCATTAGTTCTCCCCCTCCCTGAAAAAAAAAAAATATCTTAGTTGACAATGTCTTCCTTAAAATAGTACTACAGTATTGTTCAAAGTGTGAGATAACCCTCAGGATCCTGAAAATTAGGGCGAAAGACAAACATGTAAAATTCTAGTGAAATTTAATGGATATAGCAGATATACATGGTTTACAGGCCAGGAGCAAATCAAGGAATCAGTGTGAAATTAAAATGAGAGTTAGGAGTCATGTGCTGACTCCAAGACATGGACCATGAGTTCAGAGACTAAGTCACCACAGGGAACTCATGTGATCAGTGTGATCAGGAAAAACTATGTAGAGATCATCTGCATGTGCAGTAGGTGCCCTATGTCAAAAATATAACCTGATGTGTGTCTTGATCTAGGGGCTGCTTCCTGTATCACAAGGCACACAGAAGGTCTAGGTCTGCAGGTACAAGATAAAAGAAAAAAAAAAAAAAACAAAACACTGAGTGAACTAAGATCCTCTTATAATGAAATAATCAAACTTAAGGACTCTGGAAATAAAGATAATTTGACATGAGGAGACATTAGTATGGAGGAATAAGGGAATACATTTGAGGACCAAAACCATTTATTCTCACTCAGTCTGGACACTGCCAAAACCACATCTTGCTGCTCACATTAACATGATTCAGCTATTAGACTGTCTTCAATTGTACTTCTATTCAGAAACTGTGTAACTCAAGCAAATGGCTTGATTGTTTATACCAGGGATTTCAGGAAAGACTCATAAACTCTTTAATGGGAAGCATCAATAGACAATTTATTCTATAAGATTTCCAGAATTCCTCATCTTAAAGTCCTGGCATTGCTGTTTCCACCAATTCTGGACTATTGTATCATGATTTGTAACCCGTCCTAAACAAACCCCAAATTTGAAAGGTAGGCTTTCAAGAACAAGAACAGAAATAATGAATCACTGATATATCAAAGGAGACAATATCAAATAGACATTGAGAAGGTAGTTGATGAAGTTCAATAAATACTTACAATAAAACTTCTGAGCAAATGAGGAACAGAAAGGAGACACTTTAGTATTATAAAGATTATATACCAAAATCCTATATTGAGAATTTCAGCTGAGGAAGAAACTTTAGAAGCACCCCTAAGATCAACCACAAGAAAAGTACACTTTTTTACCATGGTCTGAGTGTCTTTGTCAGTGTTATAAAAAAAAATTGCAAAAACAATTTAAAGAACCAGAAGGAAAAAGCTGTTGTGCACTAATAACAACACAAGCAATACGTCTTTGTGCCATGAAAGAGATTCTGAGTTACTTAGAGCTGGTTTTGTCTTTTTTTTTTTTCAGTTTTGATAGAATGAGAAATATATAGATAAAACAATAAGAAACCTATGTTTCTATCAGCCATAGTGGAAAACTTCAAATTTGTAGTGCAACAGGTAGAGCAAGGCTCAGTAAAGCCGTTCTTTAAAGGGCCAAACAATAAATAATTTATGTTTTAAGGGCTACTTCTAGTCTTATTGTATACCAAACTTTAAAAATATATAAAAAAATTAACTCATGGAATGTATAAAGACCACAAGCCAAATCATTCTAAGTATTTACAGAAATACAGAAATACCAAACACCACCCCAAATTTAAATAGAAAATATCTGGAATCCAAGGGAAAAAAAAAAAATACTAGGCAGGCAAAGAAGCTGGAAATCATGATCAGTAAAAGGAAGGGAAATGAGTCAATAGAAAATGATGATGAAAAGACTTCTATATGATAGAAGTAATTGAAAAGTTAATTTAAAGAATTATTAAACCAGTTTCACATGTTATATAAAAGAACAAATTGAGCTAACTTTTTGAGATAAATACTAACATTTCTGAAATAAACGATAATAAAAAAGATGAATGGAATTGATAAAGAAAAATTTTAACTTTTAATATTTCTAGGCCCTCTTCACAGGCCCTCAGTGAAGCTATACTTCAATTATTACTAAAGTCAGCAAAACCTCAAAGCATAGGTTCCATGTCTTCCTTGAGCACATATTTTACATCTGCATCAGTAACAATCTAAAAAAGAAACTTTCTAGACAGGAAGATAAGAGTAAAACCTCCCTAGTTCCCATAAGATTAGAGCCATGCATTCCTGCATGTACTAAAAGCTTATGATAAGGTCTGTGTTTTTTTTTTTTTTAATGTCATGATGACTTGCAACTCTTTTTTTTTTTTTTTTTTTGAGATTTTATTTATTTATTTTACAGAGAGAGATCACAATGAGGCAGAGAGGCAGGCAGAGAGAGTGGAGGAAACAGGCTCCCTGCTTAGCAGAGAGCCTGACTCGGGCCTTGATCCCAGGACCTTGAGATCATGACCTGAGCTGAAGGCAGAGGCTTTAACCCTCTGAGCCACCCAGGCATCCAATGATTTGCAACTCTTAGTGAAAAAAATTATATGACTTTGTGCTAAATGTTCCTTCCCCAGAGCAGTCTCTTCTTGATGAATACTGTATATCCAGGACAGCTGCCCTAACTTGGGACTCATATAAAACTCTCCATTTTTTAAAAATAAATTTTAAAAAAAGGCTTGTTCATTTGTGTCAACAAACTTAAGAGTGAGTTAATCATTGTATAAGAAAAGAGTAGTGAATGTAAAGACAGAATAATAGAATCTATCTAAAATAAGAGAAAATTTCGGGAAAAAATAAAAAGCAACAGTATGTTTTGAAAAGATCAAGAAAATTAGTGTTTGTGTAAATGGAGTTTCAAAAGGAGGCTAGAAAGAGGAAGAAACAGAAAATGTATTCGAAAAATAATGGCAATTTTTTCCCCCACATTGATCAAGGGTATAAACCCACAGACTCAAGATGCTCAATGCAATAAAAACAGAAGAAACATGGAGAAAAACTATACAGCAAAGCAAACCATTGCTTAAAATTAGCAAGAGGTAAAAATCTTAAAGTAGCCACAGGAAAAGGAAATATTATATACAAAAGAATAAGGATAAGAATGACAGTCATCATTAAAAAAAAGTATAAGTCAAAAGGCATTGGAGTATATGTTTAAAGCAATGATAGACAAAACAGTTAATTTAAAATTTACACCCAACAAAATATCCTTGAAAAAAGAATTTGAATTAATTAAAGACTTTTTCAGGCAAGCAAAACCTAAGAATTCATCACAGAATTTCATTTCAGTAACTCATAAAAGAAGCCATTTATACAGAAGAATATGGTGCTTTATGGAAATCTGGTTCTACACAAAGGTTTGATGCACAACTGAAATGGTGATTACTTGGATAAAAGTGAGTATTTAAACTTGTTTAAAAGATAATTATCTGTTTAAACCAAGTATGGTAACAGTGTAGTATGAGGTTTATGATATAGGTAAATGTAAAGTCTATGACAATCAAAATACAAAGGCCAAGAGAAGAGAATGGAAGTGTATTTTATAAGCTATATGCAATGTGAAATGACACAATATCATTGAGTGTAAATGGTAATAAGTTAAATGTGTACAAGGTAAACTTCAAAGTACTCTATAAAGTAACACAGAAAGAGTTGTAGCAAATAAGACTAAAAAAGAAGGCAAAGGACTTATTGTTGAAATAAAATGATTTTTCATTTTTTGTGTAATAAAAATTTAACCCTTTCCTAAAAAAGTACTTAATCCAAACAAAGCAGAAAACTAACAAAAAAGGAAACAAAACAAACAAAAACAGAGAACAAGGAGAAAATAGATTTAAACATTTGGTGGTCAATAATGATACTGAGTGTAAATGATGTAAATATTCCAACAACAACAACAGCAAAAAAACCCCACAGATGGCCAGACTGGATTGAAAGATAAAACCCAACAATTAATTTCTTCCTACTTGAAACTCATTTTAAATATTAAGACAAATATAGGTTAAAATGAAGAGTGAAATATATACCATGCTATCATGAATCAAAATAAAGGCAGAGGGCCTATATTAATATGAAATAAAGTTGATTTCAGGGCAAAAAAAAATGTTGCCAAGAATACTAGTGGCCATTTAATAATGGAAGAGGAAGCTTAACATCCTTGCTTTCAATGACAAAGCTATGAAAATTATGAGCAAAAACAAACAGAGCTTCAGGAATAGATAAATCTTCAATTACAGTGAGTTTTTTAATGACCTTTTCCAGTAATTGATAGAAAACATTAAAAAAAATTAGCAACAATGTAGAAGACTTGAACAATGTTAAGCACCCCCATGAACTGACATTGATGGTACGATACACCAACAGGTCAAGTGTACTTTTCTCAATTGTTTGAGAACTTTTATCAAGAAAGACAATATTCTTGGCAAAAAACAAACTATAATCAACTTAAATATATCCAAGTCATATAAAGTATGTTCTCTGACCATAATGGAGTAGAATTAGAAATCAGTAACAGAAAGACACTGTTTCAGATTTTATAAAAAGCCCAGTCAATGAACTAATATGCATGTTTAGGAAGCTTGCAGTCTACAAGATCGCTATACAAAACACAATTGCATTTCTATATTATAGGAAGAAACCAAAAGAAATATAATTTTAAAAATAACACTATTTACATTAGTATCAAAAACATTAAATATTTATATTAAATCTGATGAAAGTACAAGACCCATAGACAGACAAACACATTGCTAATATAAAGTAAAGAAGATCTCATTAAATGGGAAGTCCTTTTTACTTAGATAGAAAGACTCAATATTGGTAAGATATCAATTTTCCTTAAGCTGACATATTTTAAACCACCCCAGGCAAAATATAAATAGCCCGTTTTGTATAAGTTGAAAAGCTGATTTTTAAAATCCAATAAATGAAGATGACAGAATATCTATAACAACTTTGAAAAAAAAATAATACAAATTGGAGAAATTGTGTTAATTGAAGGATTTCAAGATTTATTATAAACCTACAACAATCAAGAATGTTTGGTATGAAATAAAAATAGACTAATAATTCAATGAAACAGAAGAGAGTCTAGAAATAAACTCACATATGTTCAACTAATTTTCAGAAAGGATGTGAAGGCAATTCCAATCCTAGCACACTTCTCCACAAATGTGCTAGAATCATCAGCTATCTTTGAAAACAATATGAATTTAATTCATAGATTGCATCATATTCAAAAAATTAGCTGAAACAAATGGTAGTCTAAATATAAAATCTGTGAGACTATATAGAAGCCAATCTTTGGGTACCCAGGTGGCACAGTCAAACAACTGCCTTAAGTTCAGGTCTTGATCTCTGTGTACTGAGATTGAGCTCCTGTGTCTGCCCCTCTGCTCAGTGAGGAGTCTGCTTCTCCCTCCCCCTATGCCCACCCCCGCCTCTTGTGTTTGCTTTTTTGCTTTCACTCTCATTTGTCTTTCTCTCAAATAAATAAATAAATAAATAGATAAAACCTTTAAGAAAAAGACAATCTTTGTGAACTTGAGGTAAACAAATATTTCTTAGTTATGACACTGAAATGCAATCCATATAAGAAAAATATAAAAATAAATGTTTTTCAATTTCTGCTATTCAAAATGTATTGTGAAGGGAAAATAAAACCAAAACAGATAAAATATTTTCAAATTGAGAACATTAAAAGATGCTAAATTTTAGTAATCATTAAGGAAATATGAATTAAAATGACATTGAGATGTCGCTGCACACCATTTGGAATGTCTTAAATTTAAAACTTTGACCATACCAATTCCGATGAGGATGTGAAGTAACCGAAATTATTATATATTGTTTTTGGGAAATTAAAATAATATAATCATTTCATAAGGCAATTAGCAATTTCTTAAATGTTAAACATGCACCTTAATAATATTAAGGGGAGTTACATAATAGAGGAACAAACCTAAGAGTGACACAGAACAGAAATTTACAGAGGTAATCTATAGAAACAAGAACTTCACAGGCAACATGATGTCAATAAAAACATACCTATCAATAATCATTCTCAATGTGAATGGCCAAAATGCTCCATAAAAGGGCACAGGTTTGCAGACTGGATAAAACAACAGGACCCCGGACCCATTCATAGTGTTCTTATTTCAATAGAAGTAGATTGGTTACTAGCTCCCCAAGAGATTTATCCACATCCTAACCCAGGAGCCTGTGATTATTACTTTATATGGCAAAATATGTGATTAATAATCTTGAGAAGTGGAACATAGGTTGTAAATTCTACCACATATATCTTTATAAGAGAGACATATGAAGAGCATACCAAAAAGAGGACACAGAGGCAGAGATTGGACAAATGTGCACAGACACGAGAAGCTGGAAGAAAAGAGGAAGTTTTCTCTGTCAGGACCTCTAGAGTGAGTGCAGGTTGACTGACACCTTGACTTTCCAGACTTCTGGCCCAAGACATTGAAATAATAATTTTGTTGTTTTAAGGCGTTGCTTTTATGGTAATTGGCTCCATTTACCCTAGGAAAATCACCCATTTACCGTACGACAGTTATTCTACTTCTGGATATTTTCCCAAGAGAAATGGAAGTATATGTCCGTAGGAAGTCTTGGTTAGGTGAATGTTCATAGTAGCTTTATTTAAAATAATCATGACATGAGAAAATTTGGATGAGATGGGTATTTCATCCTCCTGATTTTGATGATAAATTTATGGTGTTTACTTCTATTTGCATTTATGAAATTGTCTAGTTTATCACAAATCAAAACATCTCAATAAAGGTGCTTATAAAAGATTTTTTAAAACCTCAAAATACATCTCAGTGGCAGAAGTTAAAAAGGCTATTAATCAGATTCAATCTAATTTAAATACACTAACAGTTAGAGTAAGTGAGGCTGAAGATTACATTAGTGATCTGGAAGACAGATGGATTGAGAAAGAGGAGCAAGACAAGTCTTGGAACAAACAGCTAAAACCCCATGAAAATAGAATTAGGGAAATAAATGATTCCATGAAATGCTCGAATATTAGAACTGTTGGAATCCCTGAGGGAAGTGAGAGAGAGAGAAGACTAGAAGATACAGTTGAAAAAATCCTGGATGAAAATTTACCTTATCTGGGGAATGCAACAAGTGTTCATATCCTAGAAGCAGAGAAGATACACACCAAGATCAGTGAGACTAGAAAAAAACCTCCAGGCACATAATTGTGAAATTCATGAATCATAAATTCATAAATATATCTTAAGGGCAGTGAGGGGGGAGAGATCCCTTATGTACAGAGGGAGGATCATCAGAATAACATCAGATCTAGCCACAGAAACCTGGCAAGCCAGAAAGGGCTGGCAAGACATACTCAGAGAATTAAATGAAAAAACAAAAAGTGCAATGAAGGATAATGTACCCAGCAAGGTTGACTTTCAAAATGGAAGGAGAGATAAAGAGCTTCCAAAGACCAGCAGGTTTCTAAGAGATTATGAGAGCACCAAGACAGCACTACAAGAAATATTAAGGGGGGTTACATAACGGAGGAACGAACCTAAGAGTGACACAGAACAGAAATTTACAGAGGTAATCTATAGAAACAAGAACTTCACAGGTAACTGATGTCAATAAAAATGTACCTATCAATAATCACTCTCAATGTGAATGGCCTAAATGCTCCAATAAAAGGGCACAGGGTTGCAGACTGGATAAAACAACAGGACCCATCCATATGCTCTCTACAAGAGGCACATTTTGAATCTAAAGACACTTCAAGACTGAAAGTGAGGGGATGGAGGACTATCTTTTATGCCAATGGACCTGAAAATAAAGCTTGGGTAGTGGTTCTCATATCAGAAAAATTAGATTTTAATCTAAAGACTATAGTCAGAGACACAGAAGGAGACTTCATCATTCTTAAAGGGTCTATAAGATCTAAAAGATCTACTAATTATAAATATTTATGTCACCCACATGGGAGCATCCAACTACAAAAGCCAACTGTTAAGCAAAATAAAGAGTCATAACCATAGGAATACATAATTGTAAGAGATATTAACACACCACTGTAAGCAATGGACAGATCATCTAAACAGAAAATCAACAAAGATACAAAAACATTTAATGACACATTGGACCAGATGGATCTCATAGACATATTCAGAATATTCCACCTTAAAATAGCAGAATAATCATTCTTCTCAAGTGCACATGAAACTTTCTCCAGAATAGACCACATACTAGGTCACAAATAAGGGCTCAAGTGATACCAAAACATTGAGATTATTCCCAGATTATTCTCTGACCACAAGGCCTTGAAACTGGAATTTGACCACAAGAAAAAGTTCAGAAGGAATTCAAACACTTGGAAGCTAAAGACTATCCTGCTAAGAATCTCTGGATCAACCAGGAATCAAAGAAGAACTTAAACACTTCATGGAAACCAATGAGAATGAAGGTACATCCATCCAAAACCTATGAGTTACAGCAAAAGCAGTCCTAAGTGGGAAATGCATAACCATCCAAGCCTCACTCACAAAAATTGAAAAATCCCAAATACACCAACTCTTGCTACACCTTAAAGAACTGGAAAATCAACAACAAATTGAGCCAACCACCCACACAAGATAAAAGTAATTAAGATTAGAGCAGAGATCAACAAATTAGAAACTAGAGATATAGTAGAACACATCAACAAAACTAGAAGCTGGTTTTTTGAAAGAACTAAAAAAGATCAATAAACCATAAGCCAAACTAATCCAAAAGAAAAGGGAGAGGACCCAAATTAATTAAATTATGAATGAAAGGGGAGACATCATGACTAACATCAAGGAAATAGAAATAATTATCAGAAACGACTATCAACAGTTATATGCCAGTAAGTTAAACAACCTAGAAAATATGGATGTATTCCTGGAAACCTATAAACTTCCAAGACTGAAACAGGAAGAAATTGACAACCTGAAGAGACCAATATCTAGTAACGAGATTGAAGCAGTCATCAAAAACCTCCTAAAAACCAAAAACCCAGGACCTGACAGATTCACTGGGGAATTGTACCAAACATTCAAAAAAGAAATAATAACTATTCTCCTGAATCTGTTTCAACAAACAGAAACAAAGGGAAAAATTCCAGACTCTTTCTATAAAGCCAGCATTAGTTTAATCCCCAAACCAGACAAAGACCCCACCAAAAAGGAGAACCTCAGACCGATATCCCTGATGAATATGGATATCAAAATTCTTAACAAGATCCTTTTTAACAGGATCCAATAGTACATTAAAAAGATTATATACCACAAGTAGGTGGGATTTATCCCTGGGATGCAAAGATGGTTCAACATATGCATATCAATCAATGTGATAGAACAAATCAATAAGAGAAGAGAGAAGAATCACATGGTCCTCTCCATTGATGCAGAAAAAAGCATTTGACAAAACACAACATCCATTCTTGATTAAAACTCTTCAAAGTATGGGGATAGAGGGAACATTCCTTAACCTCATAAAATCTATCTACCAGAAACCCACAGGGAATATCATTCTCAATGGGGAAAAACTGACAGCCTTCCTGCTGAGATCAGGAACAAGACAAGGATGCCCACTCTTGCTACTATTGTTCAACATAATGCTAGAAGTCCTAATAACAGCAATCAGAAAACTAAATAAATAAAATTTATTCAAATTTTTGGCAAAGAAGAAGTCAAACTCTCTCTTTGAAGATGAACATGATATTCTATGCGGAAATCCAAAAGACTCTACCCCCAAACTACTAGAACTCATACAACAATTCAGTCATGGGGCAGGTACAAAATCAATGCACAAAAATCAGTTGTGTTCTTATACACTAACAATGAAAATATAGAAAGGGAAATCAGAGAATCAATTCCATTTACTATAGCACCAAAAACCCTAAGATACCTAGGAATAAACCTTAGCAAAGAAATTCAGGATCTGTACTTGAGGAACTACTGACCACTCATGAAAGAAATTAAAGAAGACATAATAAAATTGAAGATCATTCCATGCTCATGGATCAGAAGCATAAACATTGTTAAAATGTCTATACTGCCCAGCGCAGTCTATACTTTCAATGTCAACCTGATCAAATTTCTACCAACATTTTTCAAAGCGCTGGAACAAACAATCCTAAAATTTATATTGGACCAAAAAAGACCTCGAATTGCTTAGGAAAGGTTGAAAAAGAAAAAAAAAAAAAAAAACTGGGGACATCATATTACCTGATTTCAATACAAAGCTGTGATCACCAAGACAGCATGGTACTGGCACAAAAACAGACACATAGACCAATGTAATAGAGTAGAGAGTCCAGATATGTACCCACAACTCTATGGTCAAATAATCTTCAACAAAGCAGGAAAAAATATCCAGTGGAAAAGAGACAGTATGTTTAATAATTGGTGCTAACTCAACCATTCTCTTATGCCCCATGAAGATAAACTCAAAATGGATAAAAGACCTCAACCTGAGATGGGAATTTATCAAAATACTAGAGGAGAACATAAGCAGTGACCTCTTTGATATCAGCCACAGCAACTTCTTTCAAGATACATCTCCAGAGACAAAGGAAACAAAAGCAAAAAAATGAACATTTGGGACTTCATCAAAATAAAAAGCTTCTGCACAGCAAAGAAAATAGCCAACAAAACAAAGAGGCAACCCACAGAATGGGAGAGGATATTCGCAAATAACACTACAGACAAAGGGCTGATATCCAAGATCTATAAATAACTCCTCAACCTCAATAACCAAAATAAAGATCACCACATTAAAAAAAAAAAGAAAAGGCAGGAGACATGAAGAGGGACTTCTCCACAGAAGACATACAAATGGCTAACAGACACATGAAAAATGTTCATCATCATCGCTAGCCATCAGGGAAATTCAAAGCAAAACCACACTGAGATACCACCTTACACCAGTCAGAATGACCAAAACAAGCAGGACAGGAAACAACAAGTGTTGGAGAGGCTGTGGAGAAAGGGGAACCTTCTTACACTTTTGGTGGGAATGCAAGTTGATGCAGCCGCTTTGGAAAACAGTGTGGAGATTCCTTAAAATATTAAAAATAGAGCTATCATATGACCTTGCAATTGCACTACTGGGTATTTACCCCAAAGATACAGATGTCATGAAAAGAAAGGTCATATGTACCCCAGTGTTCATAGCAGCAATGGCCACAATCACCAAACTGTGGAAAGAGCCAAGGTGCCCTTCAACAGATGAATGGATAAAGAAGATATGGTACATATATATAATGGAATATTACACCTCCATCAGAAAGGATGCATGTCCATGTATGCCCATGTAGCAACATGGACTGGATTGGAGGAGATTATGCTGAGTGAAATGAGCCAAGGAGAGAAACTCAAGTATCATATGGTTTCACTTACTTGTGGAGCATAAGGAGTAATATGGAGGATAGTAGGAGAAGGAAAGGAAATAGGAAGTGGGGTAAATTGGGGAGGGAGACAAAACACGAGAGACTTTGGGCTCAGAAAGTAACTGAGGGTCTTGCAAGGTAGGGGAATGGGGGATGGGCGGACTTGGTGGTGGGTACTGAAGGCAGGTATTGTATGGACCACTGGGTGTGAGGCATAAACAATGAATCTTGGAACACTCAAAAAATTAAATTAAATTTTTAAAAATGTAAAAAAATACATCTCAGTTAGTGAACAAATTACAGGGAAAAACAAGACATGAGGAAAGTAATGGAGGTATGTGTCCTAGATTTGATAATAATATATAGTATGAAACTTTGTTTTGTTAATAAATTAGTACATTAAGTTTTTTTAAAGTATATGCCCCAATTTTGGGCTTCAAGAATCCTTGCTATCCTCCCACTAAGCCCATCTTATCTCTAATTTCTATTGTAAGAACTAAAAAGTAACAGACCTCTGAATTTTTATTAGGACAAATTCAGGGCCACTGATAAAAAAATACATAATGCAAAATGTTTCACAATGTTTGTGTTGTTGCTAGTATTCATACACTGAATAATGGTTGTAAATAGTATTTACAATAGAAAAGAAAAGATACTTAGTTCATTATTATACCTCTTCAAATAACTAAACATCTTAATATTAATAAGTGTATAACTGAATAAGATATTCATAAAAGTGTAAAACTATTCAATCCCATAGTGTATAAACAAAACAAAAAAAGACAAAATTAAACAGGCAAACAACTTTTGTTTGACTTACCTTCAAGAATTACCCATGCTTAAATAAAGTGGTATATGTACATATAAACTCCTGTTTGCTTTCCTATTTTCATAAATTCATCTTACTAGTATTCTTTGCAATTGGAATTAGAAAGTAGTTTTAAAAAGATTAAGAGGTTGCTATTTGCAAATCTCCTTAATGGCACAAAATGTCATATAGATGCTAATTTTCTTGGGTATTTACTAATTTTAAAACAAATCTCAATAACTCTTCACATTTTAAAAAAGCTTCTTAATACAGAAATTCAATGCACATTTTCAACATTAATTGAATCTAAAAATGTGGCTAAGCATAGAAAATGAGTGTATTAAACCAGTTTTTGCAGTGTCTACAGTACTCAGTGTTAGTTAATGACACAGATTTGGAAATTATTAATCCCTATAAACTATAAATGTGTTACTTATTTTTGCTCTAGAAAGTCAAAACTATCAATTCACCATCTAAGACTATAGAACTAGACATTTCAGAATTTTGATTTATTATTATTATTATTTTAATTATTTATTTATTTGACATAGAGAAACACAGCAAGAGAAGAAACACAAGCAGGGGGAGCGAGAGAGGGATAAGCAGATTTCCCGCTGAGCACGAGGCCTGATGCAGACCTCAATCCCGGGACTCCAGGATCATGACCTGAGCTGAAGGCAGATGGTTAAAAACTGAGCCACACAGGTGCCACTCAATTTATTATTTTATCTATGATAGTTATTTTAGTGAATAGGAAAGACTCTAGATCATTAATCATGAGGTGTTTCATCAGTGTTGTTTTTATAGAATTACTTGTTTTTAATGATGTTTATTTAATTCATTACTTATATCTGTGTGAATTACACTGAGGTTGTTGTGTAATATTCAAAAGGCACAACATACTGAAAATAAGCTGCACTATTCCCTGTTTTCTAGTCACTGGTTTCTTTCTTCTGGGATTCCCCACACAAATGATCATTTGCTGGAAATTTTGTTTTCTATTTCAATATTATCTCTGTCAATGTACCTTATCTTCCATTATACACACACACACACACACACACACACAACTCGCCCATTCCTTTTAAGTGGCAATATATGGATTGTAATATAATTTATTTAATTAGTCCCTAGCTGATAGATCTATGTTATTTCAAATAACTTGCCAGTATAAACAATGCTGGCACAGATGTTTCTGTGTATATGTGCTTTTTCTGCATGCTTTAGCATTTCTGTGCTATAAATTCTTAGAAGTTCTGGTAGTTTGTAACTTTTGAGTTATGATAACTATGATCAACCACCAATAGTAGAGAGGAAAATGGAGCAAAATGAGAAACATAGGAAAACTGGGGATGCTCTAAACTAAGAATGTATTATTGGCCTGAAAGAAAAGGCTGCCCAGTGCAGCAGGCAGAGGATCAAACAGAAGCCAAGTGTGTGACATTCCCAAACTCCTTTTCCTAACAGGGCCTGGGAACAATGGTCTTTCTCCTTGAAACCTAGGTCTGAGTCTGTGTGTCCTCAGAAAAATATCAAGGCACATCTTGGCTTCAGAGAATTTGGGGAAAATTGCATGAGACTTTTTGGCAAATGTCTTGGACCTTATTGACTCATAGATAACCAGATAAGACTCATTGACAAATATCTAGGATGGAATCAGTTGGCAATTCTCAGAACAAGACTGGCAAATACCCGGGGCAAGAAAACAATACTTTGTGAAGCACCCTCTCCCCAGTAATGCCTCTTACTGGGACACGGGATGTAGAGGATGGAAAGTTGGAGGAATCCAAAGAGTGGTTTTGATGGGAGTGGGGAGTCAAATTATCTGTTTGAGCTGACTCAAGTGGAGGTTGTCTGAATTTCCCGCTACTCATTGCCTGGCAAAGTAGCTGATAATTCCAATGGTTAAGAGCTCACAGGATAAATACAAAGATAAATTTTAAAGAAACATAGATGTTTAAAAGGAAATAATAATACTGTGTTGTATGTTGTGGTACACACCCTGCAGAATGGAGATGCTCATTTCCCTGACTACTAAGAGGGCTGGAGGTCTACTGGTCTTCATGAAGTCCCTCTGAAAAACTTGTTTTTGGCTATGGGGAGTCACTTAGGCCAAAGTTATAACCCCTCCCCACAGGAAGCCCAAACCCAGAACCTGTCCTTGAGGGGATCATGATGCTCCAGTCCTCTAGCCTCAAGTTAGGCTGTCTCAGAAGGCTCACCCAGCAACCACATCATAGTTCAACCTTTCCATTAGTCAGTCCTGCTTTTGTCACACATCTATGTATTGTTCTTGAGACCTCACTCCAGGAAAACTTCTGTTCAAGTTTCAGAGACTTAGGGTATATTTCCTCAGGAATCAGACCCAGAATATTCTACAAGATATAATGTATTATAGCAAAGGGACCAATAAAAATTACTTGCTGTTTAAAGGGAAGGGGAGACATTAGCAATATAAAACAAGAAAATCTATTAAAGAACAAAGCATATTAATTAGGTATGAAAAATATAACAGGGACATAAAGAGGCAATGTGAATGAATATAGAAGAGGGATCAATTAGACAATTGGGACACCAGATTGAGTTAATTTCCCAGAAAAAATAAAAACTGTTAAAAAAAAAAGCAGCATATACCTAAAGAAAAAATGAAAGCAGGAGAAGAGCAGGAGGTATGGAATACAGAAATAGATCAATTAGTAATACAGATCATAGAAAAAAACAGAGCAATCAAAGTTAGGTAGAAAACATGTTTGAAGAACAAACACATACATTTTTTGGAAATGGAAAAAATGAAAGACCTCCATCTCAAACTGCTGATATCCTCCTTCTCTGTCTTTCTGTGCTCAATTAACACCCTCTACCATATGATCTCAACAATACATTATTGAAACTATAAAAAAGCAACACTGAAAGCAAACTTATCTGTAGCATTTATCTGTATCCATACTACCTACCTTCCTCCCTTATAATGCATTCTCCTTCAACATGACCAGTCATTTCACTTTGCTGATGGATCTTATGCTTTCCCAGTTTTCAAAGGTTTTTCCTTCCTTCAGTTTGTGCTGCTAAGAGCATTCACTCTGGCACACACAATAAAGCCAAACCAAACACTCCATAATTTTCCTTTGAATTAACATTCCCTTCCAACCACAGTGCAGTTCTTTCTTTATTTTTTTTTAAGCCAAGCTTTTTGAAATAAAGGCCATTGTCTCCATTAATTTATTCAGTGATCTGAGTAGGCATTATTTTAGGGCCTGGGATATATACAGGATGAAAGACAATAGGAAAATACAGCAAAGCAAAACTTTGTTTTGGCTAGTGCTCTCTGTTGCTATCTCTGTCTCTCTCAAATAAATAAATTAAAAAAAAAAGAATTTTATAAGACATAGGAAATGAATTCACATATTTTCAATTAAGATTTGTATTAAAGGGGCACCTGGGTGGCTCAGTTGGTTAAGCGACTGCCTTCAGCTCAGGTCATGATCCTGGAGACCCAGGATCAAGTCCGACATTGGGCTCCCTGCTCATGGGAAGCCTGCTTCTCCCTCTCTCACTCCCCCTGCTTGTGTTCCCTTTCTAGCTGTGTTTCTCTCTGTCAAATATATAAAATCTTTAAGAAAAAAAGATTTGTATTATAAATTACATATTTTCTATCTATCAACCAAAAATTTGAACATATTTGCTAAGTTGTGTTTCACTCACTTGATAAATACATTTAGGTCATATTATTTCAGAACAGTGTTAGGGTAATTGATATATACTCATTATTATTAGTGCAGTGAAAAATGTTAAGTACATAGTTCATGAATACATTCATAGAATAAGTACTTTAAGACACATTCAATTTTTAAAATAATAATTTCTCCAAAAAATTCAATTTCTTTCAATCTCAACTAATTGTTCAGGTCCCCATATTTCTATGATATAGCACAAACTCTAGTATCTCTACCTTGAGGTAGTATATAAATTGAGATTATAAACAGCAATTAATTGGCAAGAGTCCTAGAAAGTCTGACTAGCCCACTAGCTTGCTCTGCTTTTGCCTTTCCACATGTAACTGTCAAAAATGAACCCCATGCAATGTGTTATATATTAAATATCAACTGTTAGGGCAGTGTTCTTGCTTGCTTCTCTATTTATAAGTAGCAGTGCTGCCTTATGCTTCTTTTTGTTTGTTTACACTTAGTGCTCAACCATTGCTCCCACAGTGCTTTAAAGCACATTTACTGTGCCAGGAAGAATAGAGCTTTAGTTGCTAAATATAGACTGATACTATGTCTTAAAAATAATTTTGCTGTACAAATGTTTCAGTTTTAAGCCTGGCACTTCTTTGCATCATGATAGATTACACTGTAGGGCTCTTTATTGCCAGCAAAACCCAGACATGTTCCAATAATATTGAACCTCAAATTGGGAAGAGTCAAGTCCCAACCTCTGTCTTACCAAAAGGTTCCTAGGACCATCCTTAAGTGTGCTATTTCCACAATCCCTACTCTGCATACTAAGGGTTCTTAGGCAAAGCAGGTGTGAAAATCTGCATCAGCCATCCCATGACAATGATTACCTTCTCAACTTACATTTGCAAAATTAAAGGTGAACACATAATTGTGACTCTTCTTGGGAAAAAAAGAAATTAAGAAAAAAGACAGATACAGAGAAGAGGTAGGAGGAGAGAGATGGGGGAGAAGAAGGAAAAAAAAGAAGGAAGAAAGGAAAGGAGAAAGGAAGGGAGACTTTCAAGGTGATTTTCTCTCTCTACTTAGAGAAATGTAGGATGCCCTCTGAAAAATCTCTACCAAACATTCTGAGCACTGTAGTAACTTTGTAAGTTTCATGCTCACACTTAAAATTTACTTTTTCTTGCTTTGTTTTGTTTACTTTTTTTTATATTCTGTAGTTTCAGGGTTCACTTAATTACAGATAAGTAAGATGGTATCATAATCAATTCAAAGTTTTCCAAGCAAATGCTATAATACAAACTGAGAGATTCATAAAGGAACTCTTTGCACACACACAAAAATGACATATCCATGCACTTATTAGAGAAAGATATCATCCTATAGGTCTTTTTTCCAGGGATCATGGGAAGAAACTCAGTTGGAGAAGTGGAAAGCAGCCAATTCCTATCCCAAAGGCAGCAGCTACCAAGAAGACAAGGAGCTGATGGCCACATTGCTGAGGAGACTGGCACCTCTATGACTGAGCATATCTTATTTGAAAGAGGTGAAGTGCGAAAACACAGACATGTATAAATTTGTTCAGATGGTTTCATCAGTTTTTAGTGATAAACTGTCAGTGGAGGTGGGTGTTGGCTGTTTTTATCAGTGCCACAACTCACTACTCTTCAGTATTATTTATGACTATTCCCAGTCAGTAGGCTATACTAGATTCCTCTCCATTTTTCTTGTTTTACTAAGTAACACTTCTTGCACACAATAAAGTTTTGCATAAATACTTATCCGTAGCTTATGGCACATACCAGAGCTCTTCTCCAACTGGGGTACAATAAATCATTGTTGCCTATTTTTTTTTTTTTTTGGTACAAAGCATATATAGACCATGGTGACTTCTGACACTGGTGCCTAGAATTTTTTAATGAAAGAGAAATACAGCAGTTGTACTGTAGGAAATGGAACTTACATTCCATTGTATGTTGTGACCAGGCAGACAAATCAAACGCAGTACTTATTATTTTTAGAATGTCAGTAAATAATGAGTTAAGCTGAAATTTTTATTTGAAATAAAGATGGGAAACCTGAATTGGAAAGATTAGCACTGGAGTATGAACTCAAGCAGGAAATTGATGCAGCTAAAATTCAAACCACGGTCTCAGTAAAACCACTTGGAATTCCCTAATAAATTACATAATTTATGCAAGTAAAGAATAATAGCTATAGATGGACAGGTTAGATTAGATTTAACTGGATAGGTAGATAAATACTGTAACAAATTCAGCTGCAGTAATCCTCATTAGTAATCTACATTTAAAAAGTAGATTTCAGGTAAAATGTTTGCCAATAATCTTACTCTAAATAGAACAGATGTCTATTAGACAGTGACAGTGCATGAATTTCTCAACTCCTATATTTGCAATTATTTTCCCCTTTTTTGTTTAGACAAAAATTGCTACTGTAGCCAAGCTTATTTCTACCTCATATGAATTTCCTCCTCCTTAAAAACAGAAACCAAAACAAATTTTTGAAAGCCTATATTATTTAGTATAAACAACACAACAAAAAATAGTAATCAAATACCAAAGAGATTTTAAGAAAAAACCCAGAATAAATAGATGCTGACAAATACAACCATTCCTCCAGCAAAATGTAGCAATAGAGAAAATGATAAGTGTAACCTGATTATTTTTAATTACTCAAAAGAAATTGACATTTTAGAAATTCGGAGAAAAGGACAAATAAAAATTTACTTAGAAACTAATTCATTAATGAATGGCAAGATGTAAAAAGAAATGGATCTCAGGTAAAAGATTTTAAGGATTAGTGAAAATTTGCAAATTAAATTATTAAATTAGAAAAAAATTCTGGTACAAATACTGTGGTAAGTGAAATAGGTGGAAATAAAAACAACTGAAAAAAAATAAAAAGAAATAAGAAACTTTTCAGAGAAATTGGAATGCGTAGAAGACAAAAAAAGTTTCCAACATTCATATTTTGCAGAAATCAATGCAATAGAATAAAATGAGTTTAAACAGAATAATCGTGAATTTTTTTTGAAAGAAAGGAAGACCTGAATCTATATTTTGAAAGTGCCAACACTTTTTTATGGAAAATCATCTGAGACAAATCAACACTGAGAAAAATTCCAGTAAAGTTATTTTTGTATAAAAAAAATAAAAACAAAATCCTTGGATAACCAGGTCAAAACATCAGTAGAGTCATTTATGAAGATGAATGAAGAAAAACAATATCATTGCCCACAGAAACACCAAAATTTTATATCAGAAGACAACGGATCATTATATTTAACTTATTTTGGGAAAAAATGTATGAGATAGCCTTATATTTACAAAAAGTGATATCAAATATGGCTGAAGACAAATAATAAATGCAAGGACACAGAATACCAATCTTATGAGCAACATTGGACAATCAAGAAATATAGTCATAAGCTAGCAAAATTTGTCAACTGGCTCTCGGAGGAAAAAGTGCCAACTTGCAATATTTGCTTATATTCATGGCATAAATATTCCCACTGTGATTGATTAGGCTAAAAACTAAATATGGAACCTGAAAGAGATACTAACAATCAGCTCTCGATTTCCTGTATGAGCTTGTTCCAGGTTACCGTGGGAAGGATTGGTGATAGAAATTAAATATAATTAGTACAGAACTAGATAAAATTATAGAGCTACAAGTGACAGAATGTGAGAATTTGAGTTTTTCTTTTATTTTACAAGGTTTAGTTGATTTTAAACATAAATAACTATTACTTGCTTTGTTATTTAATTTCACTTTTCAATAATTCCTTTGCTTCCTTTGAAAAAATTTCATAAGATATTTAATGACTGACAACATTTAAATACCACATTTTGTTTACATAGTTGCTCTTAGGGGAACCTAAATGAAAACAGAGTGATCAAGCAACAGTATTTCAGGTCCATGGGTATATGTTTATCATGTCTTCCATATATCAGGGTTGTGCCAGACCTGCAGGGACAAAAGCAAGCAAGATATAATCACGTATATCTAGAAGTCAAAGTATATTTGAATTCTGCCTATGTGCTTTGTACTATGCTAAATACTTTGGAATAGATACGAAAGTTCATTTCTATGCACAGACATTTTAATTTTGTTAAAGATAGGAAATCAAAGATGCAAAGAAAATTGAAAAAAAATCACAAAACATAATTTGCTAACATTCTTAACACCGTTTTAAAAGTGCATGTGAAATAATGAAGAAGTTAGTGAAAATGAGGAAGCACACTGATGAATAAAACAAGGAAGGTATTAAAAACAATTTGAAAAGGGGAAATAGGAAATGTAAATTTTGTCCTCAATTATAAAAATATTATCTGCATCTTGGAAGCTTCCTTTATTTCTTCTTCCAACCATTATTCTAATTGGAAGGTAAACACTATTTTGACCACTATTCTAACAACTATTCTATAAGATTTAGCAATTTTTGTACTTTATAAAATGAGACAATACAATACACTTTGTGTCTAAATTTTGTGTCAGTGCTCCTGGCTGGCTCAGTCAGAAGAGCATGCAACTCTTGTTCTC
This sequence comes from Spilogale gracilis, assembly GCA_004023965.1. Taxonomy (NCBI): domain Eukaryota; kingdom Metazoa; phylum Chordata; class Mammalia; order Carnivora; family Mephitidae; genus Spilogale; species Spilogale gracilis. The sequence goes on from PITA01018632.1 coordinate 34,447, forward strand.
AGGGTCATTAGTTTGAGCCCCACATTGGCATAGAAATTACTTTAAAAAAAGAAAAATTAAAAACATAAATTTTATGTCATCATTGTGGTCAACCATTCCCATTGAGCAATAAGGTAAGATGGTTGAATATATCACAACTTATTTATATCCTCTACTGTTAATGTACATTTGTTTAGTTTCTAGCCTAGGACTAATATGAATGAATTAAATAAATATTATAGACTGTGGCTTTTTGTCATAATATATATGAATTTACCTGTTAATGAATTACTGGGTAAGATGTAATTTTAAAACTGGACATACTGGATGTATGTCCAGTTTTAAAAAAATTAACTTCATAGATTTAAAATTTGCATATAGCATAATTAAAACATTTAAGTACATTTCCACATGAAAAACTATTCAAGATCATTAGTCATTAGGGAAATATAAATTAAAACTACAATGAGATATCACTTATTAGAAGAGTTAAAATCAAGAAAAAAATAGTGCTGACAATAGATAATGGTAATGTAAAGTGGAAAAGCCAAACTGGAATATAGTTTGGCAATTTCTTCAGAAATTGTAGATATCAGATGATACAGCAATCACAGTCCTGGATGATAAGGGAAACTTATTTTTGGGAAACACTTATTCCCTTATTTAAGGGAAACACATGACTATTCATATCAGCTTTGTTTGTAAAAATCAAAAATGGAAATAACCAAAATTTATCTAATAGATGAGTAGATAAGCAATCTATGGCCATCCATACCACAGAATCTATTAGCAATGAAAAGTACCTAGCTGTTCATGCATGCTAACATGAATGGAGTTGAAGAGCATTTACACTGAATCAAAAAAGCCCACATGGAAACATCACACATGTATGATCCCATTTATATTGAGCACACTTGAACTTACAAAATCATAAGATGGAAAACTGAACAGTGGTTGCAGATGAGTAGGGATCTGGAGGGAGAAGAGCCAAGCATAAATGTAAGGAGGTAGCGCCAGGGAGATCTTTGTAGAAAGAGTAGAAATATATCTTTATTGCAGGGGCCACACATCTATATATGCAACAGAAGGACATAGAACTAAGCACACACATTATGCAGATTTCAAGTTCTTAGTCATGTATGCTGTAACCATATCGGGAAACTGCATAAAGAGCATATGAGACCTCTCCCTATTACCTTGGCAGTTTCCTATGAATCAAAAGTTATTTAAAACTCAAAAGTTAAACAACACAGAGACAAATATATTCATTTTTAGTATAATGTTTAGTTTTCTTTCTTTCCATCATAGCCTATTTAGATTAAGGCTGCATGTTTCTTTCCAACAGTAGCCTTGTGCCTGCTCCTGCGCTCACGTTTAAGGACCGCTTTGTCACTATAACTGGGAGACCTACTGACCACTGGTGGGCCAGCACCAAGTTTGCTAAATGTCCTGCATTTTAAATTACTGGCTCTCATTTAATTCAACACAATGACAAGATCACATAACAGAAAGCATGATATGCTCAAAATGCATCAGCTGACTAGAGAACCATCTGCTCTCTATTTCTTCTTTAAACACAGAATCTATGCCTTATTTCTGAAACTCTTTCCATCCTTCTGGGATTGTCACAGCTGTGTGAACTACTTCACCACCTTGACGCCATGCCACCCACATTTTTCATACTGATTCCCACCTTTCCCACCTTACTTTATATTGATTTTAAAGTAGCAGATAATTCAATAATGCTCTGTTCCTTTCTAAAGAGCTTTTTTCCCCTGTGCTACAAATTCTTCTTTCACAGCAGTATTTTGATTAAAGAGTAGAGGGAAATGCTCTTATAATTTACACTTTCAATTCTCAGGTACCTTGAAATGAGACATTTTTTAAAGTATTCATATGATGCCTTTCAATTTTCAGCTTGTGTAATTTATAATATGACCTTTCATGTAATTAACTATTGTATGTCTTTCTGAAGCCAAGGGTTAAAATGCCTCATAAAAGACCTTCACATTATTCATTTCATTTTAGTAATGGAGACTTTCAGTTTCCTAATACAGTGTACATGCAGAATGTATTGTTAGCAATAAAACAATTCAAAAACTGTTTCTAGGGTGGTTTATTTCTGATTATTTAATTTGCATAATTTTGCAATTCTAATTCTACACTGACATTCAAAAGTCGTGTTTAATTTCAGCACATGTTGATTTTTCTCTTTTTCTCTTAACAGCACTTTAAAGAAAACAGAATATATTTCTTTGCAAACTGAATTATGATTATACGTTCATTATAGACAGGATAAGCTGCAGATCAATATCAATCTTACAGAAAGTCCTTGAATAGAATATACCATAAGTTGTTCCCAGCACTAATGTTTTTCCTGATTCCCCAAGGCAACAAACACTGACTTCATCAATATTTTATGAAAAGATGCATATTAATATGTATCAAAAACAGTAATGAAGTAAGAAGTTATTCATCTTTCCCACTCCTCTGTCTTCTGGTCCACATTCCATATGCCTTCTAAAATATACCTAATAATAATTTTTTTTTCAAATGAAAGAATCTCTGATGGTTTTTTGAATGAATCCCATGGTTGGTGGGCAATGAATGGTGGGTAGTAAAGGGAAAGAAACTGAGAAATCAGGCCTAATTTAATATTCTCAACTTCCTTACACACTTAAGTTATCAGAATGTAAAAAATATGGTGATCTTTTAATGTTAGAAAATTTAATGTAAAATTTAAAGAAGAATGATTTAAAGACTTTTAGCCTTTATTTTAGGGACTCTTAAAATGCATCAAGTAGTTTCTACATGAAGTGTATGCTTCAAACCTAACCCATACCCATTTCTATATTTATAAAAATTTTCAATTAAAAGTTCAATTATATTCAATAAGTCCAGGTTGCAAAATCTCATCTAAACTCCTGCAACGTTATATGTTGTAATTAAAGTTGAAAATTATGAAAAAAATTCCTTCGCTCATATGTTAGATAACGTAATAATGTTCCTAATCACTTGTATCTCATGAAATTCAGAAAGGGAGCACTATATTTAAAAGGTAGTAATTTTTAATGTAAAGTGAGTTGGTGGATATATTTGTTCTTTTTTAAAACACCATTTCAGGTTTCTATGACAGCAAATATTTATAGTTACTGAGCACCGGTCCCTACTGAATTAGCATCAGCCCTTGATGAACAATTATGATGATGATTTTTTTAAGGTCATCCATTTTAAATTAATTCATTTACTTTAAAAAAATTTATGGACTATATGTTCATTGTTTACTTTTGTCAGACACTAAATATTTCAACATTTGTGAAATGTCTAGTTTGGAAGAAAGTCTGTATAAACATTAAAGAATATGTTATGTAATCTCTAACTATCATTTAGAATACTTCTGCATTAGATTGTGTAATATTATAAATTTGTTATTTAATTGGCTTCAACCTAAGGTAAGTTAATCCCACTAATCAAAAATTCATAGTACAGGGGCTCCTGGGTGGCTCAATTGGTTAAGCGACTGCCTTCAGCTCAGGGCATGATCCTGAGACCCAGGATCTAGCCCCTTATTGGGCTCCCTGCTCCACAGGAAGCCTGATTATCCCTCTCTCACTCCCCCTGCTTGTGTTCCCTCTCTCCCTGTGTTTCTCTCTGTCAAATAAATAAATAAAATCTTTAAAAAAATTCATAGTACAGAGATGGTTAGATAGTATTAGATCAGAAAACTCACATTCTAGATGATATTAGCAGAGAATTTAAACTTGTCTATATTTCAATCACCACTTGATGCATTGGTAAACCACAAACTGAATTTTAGAGATAGATCTTCATTGATAAATCCAGCAGTTTGCTCACTAGTATGATGAGTGTTTGAATAAACTTTTATTGGTAAGATGAATGGTAAGAATTCAAGGTACCCTGGATAATTGAAAGGCACCCTCTACTTCTGCATGAACAAGGATTAAAAATCCAGTAGAGGAAATTATGGATACATGAAATTGCTTTTTTCAAAAGCTATAGAAAGCACAAGGTAGGAACATTAATGTCTATATATATTTTTTAAAAAAGCCATTTGGGATGTTGAGGAATTGCAGGATGTAATGCACCTGTGACAAAGAATCTAACTGTATTATAAATGTATGAAACTATCTCATTCAAGGTCAGAGGGAGGGGCTGACCTAAGTAGCATCTGAAATTAATGTTGTCTATAAAATTTATAAAATTACAGGCTAGGGCGCCTGGATGGCTCAGTGGGTTAAGCCTCTGCCATCGGCTCAGGAAATTATCTCAGGGTCCTGGGATCAAGGCCCACGGTGGGCTCTCGCCTCAGTGGTGAGCCTGCTTCCTCCTCTCTCAATGCCTGCCTCTCTGCCTATCTGTGATCTCTCTCTCTATCTGTCAAATAAATCAATAAATAAATCTTAAAAAAAAATTTACAGGAAATCTATGACCATTGTAGTATAGTTATTAAGTTGCTTCTGATGAATTATTATTATAGTGCTAATATAGTAGCAATATATATAATATTAGTAATATATATAAGTAATAAGTATATATATATATATATATATATATATGTAAAATAATTAGGTAATGGATCACAGATGGTGGAGGTCAAGGTTTTCATTATTGGAATGGGAAATCCTAGACAAACAACGGTCTGGATTGGTTCATGTAGTCCAAGACTAGAGCTGACATTATGAACACCTGTATAGTCTAACATAAATATAGATGGATATACTTAAGAATATGTGTATACACACACACACACACACATATATGATAATAGACACGTATTTTCTTGCTCTATCAGCTGGAAAGACCTACAAGCAATGACACTGTAGTAAATAAGTACATCTACTATACAGATCTTGGTTTTTTTTTAATTTTTAAAAATTTATTTGAGATAGCAAAAGAGAAAAAGCAGGAAGGAGGGTAAGAGAGAGAGGGAAAAGCAGACTCTCCATCAAGCAGGGAACCCAATATGGGGCTGGATCTCAGGACCCTGAAATCACAACCTGAGCCAAAGGCAGATGCTTATCTGACTGAGCTACCCAGGTGTACCCATATCTTGGCTTTTAATATCATTCACCAATAAAGGAAGACAGGGTTCTTTGGAGAAACAGTTGACTTGGGTTCTGGGACTGAGAATATACAAGATGATTGTGGACTATCTTTCGGGGTCAGAAAGTAAAACAGTAAACAAATAAATAAAAGATGGATTATGTCAAAGAAACAGGAACGAACTGAAAGAACTCTCAGTGTGAATCTGGAACATTTTGAGAAGAAGGAAAGAGAAAGAAAAGGAAGAAGAAAGAAGAAAGAAAGAAAGAAAGAAAGAAAGAAAGAAAGAAAGAAAGAAAGAAAGAAAGAAAGAAAGAAAATAAAGAAGAAAGAAAGAGAAGAAAGCTTAAAGAGAAGAAAGAAAGAAGGAAGGAAGGAAGGAAGGAAGGAAGGAAGGAAGGAAGGAAGGAAGGAAAAGAAAGAAAGAAAGAAAGAAAGA
>PITA01018633.1:0-29436 GCA_004023965.1 Spilogale gracilis
AAGGAAAGCAAATGGGAACTAGGGTAATCTAGGGAGGGAAACGAAACAACAGAGATTTTGAACACAGAAACAAACTGAGGGACTTGGAGGGAGGGGGTGGAGGGATGGGAGAGCCTGGTGGTGGGTACTGGGGACACCTAAAGCGGGGAGCACTGGGTGTGGGGAATGGGGAATGAATCTTGAAACACTGGAAAAAAAATTTAGTAACAATAAAAAAAAATTAAAAAAAAAAGATGTGATGTGTGTATATATGATGGAATATTACTCAGCCATTAAAAAGGACTAGATCTTGCCATTTGCTACAACACAGATGAACCTAGTGGGTATTATGCTAAGTGAAATAAGTCAGAAAAAGACAAATATTATATGATTTCATGTATATGTGGAATCAAACAAATGAACAAACAGGCCAAAAAAACCAGAAATAGATACAAACAGAGAAAACAAACTGGTGATTGCCAGAGTGTGTGTGTGGGGGGGAGTGGTATGGGCCAAATAGGTGAAGGAGATAAAGAGGCACAAACTTACAGTTATAAAATAAGTAAGTCACAGGAATGAAAAATACAGCACAGGAAAATATTCAATAATACTATAATAACTTTGTATAGTGACAGATGCTAACTACACTTACTGTGGTGAGCATTTCATAATATATAGAATGGTTAAATAACTGTTGTACACCTGAAACTAATGTCAACTATACCTCAATAAAAAATAAATTTTTTAACTCTCCTCTCCCATATATTCACTTACATTAACATGGATTAAATGTATATTTTTATTATAAAGGTGTTATTTTACTGAAAGGATATATCCCCAAAATGTGATTTCTGTGGTGAAGTGTATTTTAGAGTCAGGAACCTACAAAAGAGTTATCACCACTATTATATTTCAGAACCATTATACTGTCTAATTGTGGTATATCAATGTTTTTAGACAATACATTTCACCACGGCAGAGTCTGAGACATAATTTTAGATGATTTTATTGCATACTTGGAAATCAGTTGAGAAAGAAATAACAGATAAGACAGTTTAATAAAGTGACCATAAAAAATTATTGACATGTAATAAATTTATTTGCAAAATCTATTTTAATGAAACAAAAACACGGGATGTAAGGAGAAGTTTGGAAAGCTTTTATTTGAAAGCCCACTGTCTAAAGCACAACCTTCACCTTATCTGGCTTTCTGGAAGGTATTTTGCAACTTTTTTTGGTAACTAGTAGCATTGCAATATAATCCTTGTCTAACACAAATGAATTCTGTCCTTAGGACAGAAATGCCTCCTGGAGAAGTACCTACTTGTCTCCTTTGAAGCATCATTTCAACAACTTTGATCTATACGTGGCAAAGAGGTGGTTGTTGACCTTGCCAAGGCTAATGTCCGTGGAAGCATGGTGGAACAGAGTTCTGTTCGATGAAGGATAAAGACTGAACTGGAGAGGTGAGGGGGGCATATAAGGTGAGTATCAAGAATTCTTTGTAGAGGGGGCACCTGGGTGGCTCAGTCTGTTTAAGCGTCCAACTCTTGATTTCAGGTCCAACTCTGGATTTCATAACCCAACCCCTCATGATTTATGGGATCAAGCCCCAAGTCAGGTTCTATGCTCAGCATGGAGTCTGCTTGAGATTCTCTCCCTCTGGCCCTCCCCCAGCCCCATGCTTGCACACACACACTCTCTAAATAAAATATATTTTTTTAATTATCTATAAGGCTTTGGGGCAAAGGGGAGAATATACATTAAAGAGGACAGTAACAAGAAACATAGAGAGGGGGCACCTGGGTGGCTCAGTGGGTTAAAGCCTCTGCCTTCAGCTCAGGTCATGATCTCAGGGTCCTGGGATCAAGGCCCACGTTGGGCTGTCTGCTCAGCAGGGAGCCTGCTTCCTCCTCTCTCTCTGCCTGCCTCTCTGCCTACTTGTGATCTCTCTCTCTCTGTCAAATAAATAGATAAAATCTTTAAAAAAAAGAAACGTTAGAGAGGGGCTCACGGTATTAAATTGCATTTTGAAATCATCAATTTTAGGAGACTTGAGCAGATTGAAAGCTTACGAGGAAGGAGCTATCTTTTCCTAAATTCACCATGTGAAGGAGCACCTGGGTGGCTCAGTCAGTTAAGTGTCTGCCTCTGGCTCAGGTCATGATCCCAGGGTCTTGGGATCTTGGAATCAGAAATAAAAATACAGGTTTCAGAAGTGAAACATATTAACAGGAAACCAAGATTTTCTTGATTGTATGATGTGCAGTTAAGTATCATGTTGTCTGCATTTGGACATATAAGGTGGCAGTCTCTGCTTTTAGTCTCAGTAGCAGTGTGACCTCCAGGTTCCTTAACCTCTGTACAGAGTCATTTTACTAGATCCAAAATGGTATGGAAATCATATCTTCTGCCTCCCCAGAATGTTGTGGGAAATACCTGAGAAAAAAATGGTAGCCTGCACTCAGGAACACAGAATCCTCCAGGGTTTCCTGAAGTCAGAAGTCCTGCTTTTTGTGAGAGTTTTAAGTTCCAACCACTCTATGACTATGCACAAATGGTCATTCAATTATAAAACACTACAAGAACTTACTGAGTTCATCCAATACAGAGTATGATAATAGCTGCAGTGAAGACTGGAAAGAATTACCTGGAAATCACTGTTCCTTTCTTTCCAACTAAGATCTCAAAGTGTCTTTTTTTTTAATATTTTGTTTAGATTTTTTTTTAGATTTTATTTATTTGACAGAGAGAAACACAGACAGAGAGGGAACACAAGCAAGGGGACTGAGAGAGGGAGAAGCAGGCTTCCCGCCGAGCAGGGAGTCCGATGTGGGACTCGATCCTAGGTCTCCGGGATCATGACCTGAGCCGAAGGCAGTTGCTTAACCAACTGAGCCACCCAGGCGCCCCTGTTTAGATTTTTTTAATATTTCATTTATGTATTTGGCAGAGAGAGAGAGAGCACAAGCAGGAGGAGCAGCAAGCAGAGGGAGAAGCAGGCTCCCCATGAGCAGGGAGCCCAATGTGGGGCTTGATTCCAGGACCCCAGGATCATGACCTGAGCTGAAGGCAGCTGCTTACCAACTGAGCCACCCAGGTGCCCCAAAAGTATTTTCCTAAATGGAATTCCATTTACTTCTAGTCCTATCTGAAAATTTTTATCCCAAAAACAGCCAGCACAGGGGAAATGACTTACCCAAAGAGTTACCAGTGTTCTATTACAGGGTCCTTTTGCAGAGCCTCTTCTTTCACAGTTATGTTGTACATACTCCTCTTGAGAAACTAACACAGAAGATAAAAAGTGGGATGGGATGGGTGCCTGGGTGGCTCAGTCGGTTAAGCATCCAACTCTTGATTTCTGTTCAGGTCATGATCTCAGGGTTTTGAGATCAAGCCCTGCACTGGGCTCTGCACTGGGTGTGAAGTGTGCTTAAGATTACCTCTCTCTCCCTCTTCCTCTGCCCCCCCACTTTCCCTCTCTAAAAAAAAGGTGGGATGGAAAAGTATATGAAATTAAGTGAAATGGGGTGATAGTTTTGATTTTGCTCTTTGTTCCTCAACAGTTATCTCATATCAACTATAAAGTTTTTTGATTTTATGAGAAAAGGAAAACTCAGAAATATTACATAATTTCTAAAAACTTTGCCATAAGTGTAAAAAATCACAGAAATCCTAATCCTGAGGTGGTATTCTCCTCATATAACACAACACATCCTTTTTACTTTGTAGAGATAAGTGCTTCTGAATTGTCTGTAATACTCTCCTTGACAAGCTGTGCATGTATGGATGGGCACTAATACTTTCTCCAAGTGGACATTTTCAGCAAATATAAGCATTTAGATCTCAGATGAGGGATCTGGGACATGGATTTTCACTGGAATTCCTGGCAAACAATATTCACCCAATAAAAATTTATTGAAATCACAAATCCATGAATCAGTAATTACCTTTAAAGCATATAGAGCTCCTATAACAAAATAGCAAAATGGACAAAATATATAAATAGTTCATAGATAAAGAAATGCAAGTGGTCAATAATCACAAGAATGTATGTTCTAAATCACTAATAATTTAAAGCATGCAAATGAAATCATCAAATATCCTTTATTGCCTACCATCTGAAATTTACTAGATACAGAAAAAACCATTTGTGCCTCTTAATACCCTTCATCTATTTTGCCCATCTCTCCATTCACAGTTATAAACCCTCCAGTTAGAAAATAACCTACATGTACGACAGAAAATCATTAAAATCCTAGAGGAGAACACAGGCAGTAACCTCTTTGACATTAGCCATAGCAACTTCTTGCAAGATATGTCTCTTAAAAGCAAGGGAAGCAAAAGTAAAAATAAACTATTGGGACTTCATCAAGATAAAAAGCTTCTGCACAGTGAAGAAAACAACTAACAAAACTGAAAGGAAGCCTACAGAATGGGAGAAGATATTTGCCAATGACCTGATAAAGGGTTAATATTCAAAATACATAAAGAACTTATAATACTCAACACCAAAAAACCAAATAATCCAGTTTTTTAAAAAAAATGGGCAGAAGGGGCGCCTGGATGGCTCAGTTGGTTGGGTGACTGCCTTCGGCTCAGGTCATGATCCCGGAGACCCGGGATCGAGTCCCACATCGGGCTCCCTGCTCAGCAGGAAGCCTGCTTTTCCCTCTCTCAGTCCCCCTGCTTGTGTTCCCTCTCTGGCTGTGTTTCTCTCTGTCAAATAAATAAAATCTTTTTAAAAAAATGGGCAGAAGACATGAACAGACATTTCTCCAAAGAAAACATACAAATGGCCAAAGACCCATGTAAAGATGCTCAACACCACTCATCATCAGGGAAATACATATCAAAACTACAATGACATATCACCTCACACCTCTCAGAATGGCTAAAATCAGCAGCACAGAAAACGACATGTGCAACATGTGGAGAAAGGGGAACCCTCTTATACTGTCAGTGGCAACACAAACTGGTGCAGCCACTGTGGAAAACATTACAGAGGTTCCTCAAAAAGTTAAAAATAGAACTACCCTAAAATCCAGCAATTATACTAGTAGGTATTTAACCAAAGGATACAAAAATACAGACTGGAAAGGACACATGCACTCTGATGTTTATAGCAACATCATCAACACTAAACAAACTATGGAGAGAGTCCAAATGTCCACTGACTGATGAATGGATAAAGAAGAGTGGTGTGTGTGTGTGTGTGTGTGTGTGTGTGTGTGTGTGTGTGTGAATATTATTCAGCCATCAAAAAAGAATAAAATCTTGCCATTTATAATAATGTGGATGGCGCTAAATGTGCATAGCAAAATAGAGGAAGACAAATACCACACGATTTCACTCATACGTGGAATTTAATAAACAAATGAACATGGGGAGAAGAGAGGCAAACCAAGAAACAGACTTTTAACTATAGAGAACAAACATGGTTACCGGATGAGGGGATGAGTTAAATAGGTGATGGGGATTAAGGACTGCACTTGTGATGAGCACTAGGTATTATATGTAAGTAATGAATCACTAATTCTACACATGAAACTAATATTACAGTGCATGTTAACTAACTGGAACTTAAATAACAACTTGGAGGAAAAAATGAATAAAATAAAAGTCACAGAAATGAAAAGTACAGTCTACAAGTGACACCATGTGATAATTGACTTTCCCTGGAGCATAAGGAGTAACACGGAGGACATTAGAAGAAGGAAAGGAAATGTGAATTGGGGTAAATCAGAGAGGGAGACGAAGCATGAGAGACTGTGGACTCTGAGAAACAAACTGAGGGTTTTGGAAGGGAGGGGGTGGGGTGAGCCTGGTGGTGGGTATTAAGGGGGGCAGGTATTGCATGGAGCCCTGGGTGTGGTGCATAAACAATGAATTTTGGAACACTGAAAAAATAAAATACTAAATGTTAAAAAAAGAAATTAGGGGAGGTATACTCTCCTTATGAAATAAATGGATCTTATGCCTAAAAAAAAGTACAGTCTAGGGAATATAATCAATAATATTGTAATAACACTGTATGGTGACAGATGGTGACCACAGTTAATATGGTGAGCACTGAGTAATGTACAGAATTGTGGAATCAATATGCTATAGACCTGAAACTAATATAACACTGTAAATTATACTTCAATAATGAACAAGAAAAGTAAAAATAAATGGAGAAAAATGAGTAAACATTTAAAATTCACAAATAAAAATTTGAAAACTGCCTGTGTGTGTGCGTATATGTGTGTGTGATAGAGGAAGAAAGAGGGAGATTCAATTTCAGTAGGAGTCAAGGAAATGGAAACACAGAGACCAATTTAAATATTATGAACAAGTATAGAGGTGGGTAAGAAATGAGGACACTTGGGGCACCTGGGTGGCAGAGTTGGTTAAGTCTCTGACTCTTGGCTTCAGCTCAGGTTATGATCTCACGGGCATGAAATTGAGCTCCACCTCAGACTCCACGCAGGTCTGAGATTCTCTCTAACTCTCCCTCTGCTCCTACCCCCTGCATATGCTCTCTCTCTTAAATAAGTCTTTAAAAAAGTAAGAAATGAGAATGCTCACTTTTTGAGGGAGTTTAAACTACTGAAATCAAGTCCCAGGGAAGATCATTAAGCAATGTAATGCAGAGAAATTTTTTCATATGTACAAAAGTAAGCAGGTAAGAGATTATTTGATACAGCATTGCATGAAACAGAAAAGAAAAAATGAAAATTATAAGAAATCTAAATGTCCACCAGTACAGAAAAACTATGCAAGTAAAGTTAACAAAACATTTATACTTCCCTCTGGACTTCAAGGCAAAATGGGAAAATATTTTAATTCCAGAGTGAGCTGCTGATCAGGAGATAACAAAGTTATCTCCCTAATTAGACTCCCCAAAGTCAGTACTCTGATTTGAATAATGGTCATAATGATAAGTAACTTGAATAGCTGTTAGTATTAAAGGAAATGAAATATAACATAGAAATGAAATATAATGTGTATTTGCTTAATGCAGTTCCATACATATCACTTTCCTTCCCTCTAGATCACTGGTCCCATCTATGCTAGTACAGCCTGATTCAGCACTTCAGGGATTAGCCAATGCATGCAGCTTGACACATGCATCTTCAGATCTGTGGGCACAAGGAATGGGATTTCAACTCCTCTGTCATCTTCATCACCCAAAGGGGTTGCTGACTGGGTTACCCAGGAGTCATAACAGCAGGAAATTGTGACGAACCATTTCTCCAGCCCTGAAAGCCCATCTTCTAAGAGGGAGACTGCCACTAACCTGGACTGATGACTTAGGCTCTGTCAGCCTGAGCTTGTTCATCTGTGAAATAAGACTCATGATACCTGATTCCCTTCTCACAGAGAAGTCCCAAGGACTGAGAAAACCGGCACAGAGAATACAACATGTAGTGGGATTTCTCGGCCCTTTAAATGTTGTGATTTGGTAGTAGGGGTTGGCTGAGCCTCAGGGCTAAGGCAGGCTAATGAGGTTATTGACATGTAGTGGAGAGGATCAAATATATCTCTGGCATGGCTTGAGTTCAAAGGTTTGGGGACAGAAGATGATCTACTTTCCTGGATGTTTCTGAAGCTCATAACAGCTGCTCATCATTGTGCTTGTGAGCAGAACCTAATGTAGCCCCCCATGCTGGGAAGACAGGCTTGTCTTTGATTCACCTGGTGAGTTCAGTGGGTGATGGCACCAGGGCAGCACACTATGGTGTTTACCCAGTTGCTGCTCCTGGACTGCTCCATATCCTAATACATTTATGGAAAAATTCTGGACCCATCTTGAAGTCACCAATGCAGTATTCAGCCACACCACGCCAAGCTATCAGCCATTTAGTGCTTTCCTAGGAGACAAAAACCAAAAGATTATCAGCATTTCTTTGACACACAATTATCCATTCCTCCACTCGCTAATAACTAATAAATACATATTGAGCTTATGTGTATATGGGCAAACTCAAGGATTAAATCTGGGATGGGCTAGTCCTCCCCATTAACTTTTAAACTTGCTCAAATTTCAAAGAATTGAATATTTTTTTAAAAAAAATTCCTCCTTGTCTCCTCATCAAAGTTCCAGAAAGAGTTTCCTACCTTCCTTGGTAACATTCTTTACTTCCCACTAATGCTTTCTTCCACTGCACTATTGCTCTGTCCCCATGACTGCAATGAACATGGTCTCACCAAGGTCACAAGCCAAGTTTTTGTCACTAGGTCCACTAATTTGTATAAAAATATAAATATATGAGGGCGCCTGGGTGGCTCAGTGGGTTAAAGCCTCTGCTTTCGGCTCGGGTCATGATCTTAGGGTCCTGGGATCGAAGCCCGCGTCGGGCTCTCTGCTCAGCAGGGAACCTGCTTCCTCCTCTCTCTCTGCCTGCCTTTCTGCCTACTTGTGATCTCTCTCTGTGTCAAATAAATAAATAAAATCTTTTAAAAAGTTAAAATATATATATATATAAATATATGAATACTACTTTTAATGACCACTTAAAACACTCATGCTTGAACAAACTGCTTCTGTCACTTAACAAATCTGACAGTTTCCAGGCTCTAGATCATGAGGTACTATACAAATCCAAGCTGTACTACTCCCTAACTGTGCAGTCCTGGGCCAAATTCTTATTCTCTTTGTATCTCAGCTCTTCATCTATAAAATGGGGATAATAGTTCTATAAGCATAAGTGACTCAATTACATATAAAGTACTTTATATATAATATCTTTTAGTCAGTTTAATTTTTTGTCACTATCTTTATTGGTCATTAGTATCTCTACTACCCTATGATATATACTAATGTTTATTCACAATGACCTTAGAGGTACGTTGTTAGAAGATGAGCAGGTTGGGGCACCTGGGTGGCTCAGTTGGTTAAGCATCTGCCTTCGGCTCAGGTCCTGGGATTGAGTTCTACATTGGGCTCTCTGCTCAGTGGGGAGCCTGCTTCTCCCTCTCTGTCTGCTGCTTCTTATGCTCTCTCAAATAAATAAGTAAAATCTTTTTAAAAAAAAAGGATGAGCAGGTTACAAAACTAAATACATGCATATGTGCATAAATGTATAAATATCAGCATAAGAAAATTTCTGAAAGGATATAAAGCAGATGAAAATCTTAGCAGGGCTTTTCTTCTGGTGGTTATATTTGAGGAAAAGTATTCCCTTTTTATGTTAATTGTTAGTATTTTTGCTGTTATTGAATTGCTACTATACTAGATAGCTTGCAATAAATACTCTTGCAATTATACAAAACAATGAGACAGCAGTAAAATGTAAGTGTTCTCAGCCCACCTACAGGAAAGCCATCAGCTTTAGAACAGGGAAATCACCAAGGCACAGAACAGGGAAGACGACACTGCGCAAACCCCTTCTACAGTAAAAGAGGACACAGTTTCCCAAATTCCAAACTCCAATAATTATTATCAATACTTTAAATCTCTCCTTAGTTAACTAGGGAAAAACATGGCACCCTAATTTGTTTCATTTTTCTTCACCCTGATTAAAAGTAAGGTTACCACTCTTATTATATGAGAGGCAGTATCATACACTGGTTAGATGAAGTGACTCAGGAGCCACAAGCTTGTGTTCTAATATAAGCCTAATGACTCACTAGCTCTGCCCTCACTGTGCCTCAGTTCCCTGATTTTAAAGTCTGGAAACAATAGTTCCTCTTCATAGGCTGTGGTGAGGACGAAATAAGTGAAAACTTAGCACTGGCACCAGTGTGGGGCATTGAGAAAGTCAGAAATGTTAACCTTTCTTATCATTATCATACTAGAATGCATTAAAGATTCTACTGCCATTTTTATTACTACATGGATGTATAATGATTGGCATGGATTGATCTTCATAATATATTTGTTGTAAAAAAGCAGTTTACAAAGCTGTTAAGTAGGATATTATTTCATTTGGTTTTTTTTAAGATTTTATTTATTTATTTGACAGAGAGAAACACAGCTAGAGAAGGAACACAAGCAGGGGCAGTGAGAGAGGGAGAAGCAGTATTCCCACCAAGCAGGGAACCCGATGTGGGGCTCGATCCCAGGTCTCGGGGATCATGACCTGAGCTGAAGGCAGTCACTTAACCAAATGAGCCACCCAGGAGCCCTATCATTTCTGTTCTTAAATATACAGTGACATATCATAAAACTTCTGAAAAAACATACATTCAAATGGTTACTCATGAGTAGTAGACTTTTAAGCGTTCTTAACAATCTTTTCATCTCCTGCATTTTGCATTTTTATCTACAACAAAAATGTCTTGAGGGGCACCTGGGTGACTCAGTCAGTTAAGCATAAAACTCTTGATTTCAGCTCAGGTCATGATCTCAGGATTGTGAAATCAAGCCCCAGGTCAGGCTCCATGCTCAGCAAGGAGTCCGCTTCTCTCTCTCTCTCTCTCGCTCTCTCTGTCTCCCTCTCTCTCTCTGTTTCCCTCCCTCTCCCTCCCCTTCCCCCCACTCACACTCTCCCCACCCTCTCTAAAATAACTAAATAAATAAATAAATAAATAAATCTTTTTTAAAAAATATCTTGATTTTGGAAGTAAAAGAAATATATCATTCACCCTTCCCATAAGAAAGTGGTTCCAGATCAGAATGGATAATATCACTAAGCCAAGGGAATTAGGTAATAGGATGGTCTTAGAACTAATTTAGTAATCCACCACATGACAGTTCCAGTTGAGTATCTTTGGGAAAATTACAGATGCCTACAGGAAGAGCAAGCATGTTGCTCATATAAACCTTACATTCTACAGACAAACAATGTTTTTACCTCCCAGGATTTAGCAAAGGTCATGAGACGAAAGTATTTTAACAACATGCTTCTCTTATCTCCTAAATAAAGCCCCCTGAATGGAAAGCAGGCTCATGGGTTTAAACTCCCAGTTAGCGAAGCATTAAAATAGTAAAAGTACGGGAAAATATACAGGTACCAGCACTTGTAATAGAAATCAGCTCAAGTTCAAAATGGGATGCATTCCTAAACCAACCCAGGGATTTGGTCATTAGTCTGTACACAGGAAAAAAAAACTCCCTACAATCACTGTCTTCTTTCACCCGAGTGGACCAGATTAGATTCCATATCTACAGGCCTAGATGAGTAACACTGAATTAAAGCCAGAAAATTAGGCCTGGATAAACAGGAAGATGCTTTGCATTAGGACACATTCGGATATTGTTTCACAGTAGCTGGCACCTAACAAACTCTAAGACTTTGAACAACACACACAAAAAAGTAACTGGAAATAGTATGTCCAAAATCTGTTCATGCTCCTTATAACATATAAACTGAGAAAATGAGTGCATCCATTTTAGAAGCTTGGAAAGAAAACACATATAGCAAGGTTTATAGGGCAGGTCACACTGTTGAAATGTGAATGTGGATTTTTCTCATATTTCTTCCTTTTTACTTTCTGTGAGAGAGCCAAGCATCTATGGGTAAACATATGCAACAAAATAATACCATATTTTTTGTAAAGAATATATACATATGTAATAAAACCATAGAGAAATGTATTAAGAATGAAAAATCCAATGTTTTGTTAGTAGTTACCCCTAGGTTAGAAGGAGACTAATGCAATCAGAAAATAATTTGAATGAGATATGTAATGTTTTATTTCTTAATATGAGTATACTGAACTCCATTATGTAATTTCAATAACTTTTTTTATGTGTGAAATACTGTAGCAATCACTGGTCAATGAGTTTACATAAGCTATAAGCAATGACGTATACTAATTTGAAAATTTTGCTAATCCCAGTGATACATAATTAGTCAGCAAACCAATCACCCATTAATATAAAAAAATATTGTCAGGGTCCTGTGGGTGACTCAGTGGGTTAAGTGTCCAACTCTTGATTTTGGCTCAGGTCATGATCTCAGGGATTATGAGATTGAGGCCCACATCAGGCTCCATGCTGGACATGCTCTATCTCTCGGGTGCCTGGGTGGCTCAGTTGGTTAAGTGACTGTCTTCGGCTCAGGTCATGATCCCGGAGACCAAGGATCGAGCCCCACATCGGGCTCCCTGCTCAGCGGGAAGCCTGCTTCTCCCTCTCTCACTCCCCCTGCTTGTGTTCCCTCTCTGGCTGTGTTTCTCTCTGTCAAATAAATAAAACCTTAAAAAAAAAAAAAAAGAAAGCTCTATCTCTTAAAAAAAAAAAAGAATCTCTATTTCTGCCCATCTCACCACCCTCAGTCTCTCCTCCTCCCTCTTAAAAAAGATATTGTCACATTTGTTCATTTCCTCCCATTATATTCTCTATGCGTTCTATGTGTGTATATATAATGTGTATACAACGCATGTGGGTTTCATATATCTAAAGACTCATAATTTGCTTTATGAAGATCATTAAACCATTAATTAAACACATCTGAAACATTTTCCAGGATAGACTATGTGATAGGCAACAAAACAAATTTTTAACAAGTTTAAGAAAGTTGAAATCATAACAAATACCTTTTCTGATCACAATGGAATGAAACTAGGAATCAATAGCAAAAGGAAAACTGGAAAATTCCCACTATGTGGGAATTAAACAATATACTCCTGAACAGCCAATATGCCAAAGAAGAAACCATGGAGGAAATTAGAAGATATCTTGAGACAAATGAAAATAAAAACAAAATACACCAAAATTGATGGGATGCAACAACAGCAATACTAAGAGGGAGATTTATGGGAATAAAGGTCTACTTCAAAAAAGATCTCTAATCAACAACCTACCTTTACACCTCCAGGAAATGGAAAAAAAAAACTAAACCCAAAATTAACAGAAGGAAAGAAATAAAGATTAGAGCAGAGATCAATGAAATAGAAGATAGAAAAACAGTATTAAAAATCAATGAAACTGGGGCGCCTGGGTGGCTCAGTTGGTTAAGCAACTGCCTTCAGTTCAGGTCATGGTCCCGGAGGCACGGGATCAAGTCCCACATCGGGCTTCCTGCTTGGTGGGAAGCCTGCTTCTCCCTCTCTCACTCCCCCTGCTTGTGTTCCCTCTCTAGCTGTGTTTCTCTCTGTCAAATAAATACATACAATCTTTTAAAAAAAGGAAAAAAAACAGATAAGACTCAAAAATCAGATATGAGAGACATTGTAACTTATGCCACAGAAATAAAAAGGATCACAAGAGACTTTTTTTTTTGAGAGAGAGTACAAGCAAGGGTGGAGGGGCAGAGGGAGAGACAGAATCTTAAGTAGGATCCATGCCCTGAGCAGAGCCTGATGCAGAGCTTGATCTCAGGACCCTGAGATCATGACTTAAGCTGAAATCAAGATTGGACGCTTAACTGACAGAGCCACACAGCCACCCTGATCACAGAGACTTCTATTAATAATTATACAACAAACTGGATAACCTAGAAGAAATGGGTAAATTCCTAGAAACATACAAACTACCAAGACTGAATCATGAAGAAATAAAAAAATCTGAACAAATCTATAAATAGTAAGGAGGGGCACCTTGGTGGCTCAGCCGTTAACATCTGCCTTCAGCTCGGGTCATGATCCCAGAGTCCTGGGATGGAGCCCCGCATCAGGCTTCCTGCTTAGCAGGAAGCCTGCTTCTCCCTCTCTCACTCCCCATGCTTGTGTTCCCTCTCTAGCTGTGTTTCTTTCTGTCAAATAAATAAATAAAATCTTTTTTAAAAAAGTTATAAATAGTAAGGAGATTGAATCCATAATCCAAAAACTCCCAACAAGGGTGCCTGGGTGGCTCCATCAGTTAAGAGTCTGCATTTGGCTCAGGTCATGATCTCAGGCCCTGGGATTAAATCCCACATCCTCTCTGCTCAGCGGGGAGCCTGGTTCTCCCTCTCCCTCTGCCTGCTGCTCCCCCTGCTTGTGTGCTCGCTAGTGCGCTCTCTCTCTCTCTCTCTCTCTCTGTCAAATAAATAAATAAAATCTTAAAAAAAAACCAATGACCAGATGGCCTTGCAGGATAATTCTACCAAAACTTTAAAGAAAAATTAACATCAATCTTCCTCAAACTTTTCCAAAAATTTGAAGAGGAGAGAATATTTCCAAACTCATTGTATGAGTCCAACATAACCCTGACAGCAAAAAAAGACACAGACACAAGAAAACCACAGAATAGTATCTCTGACAAATACTGATATAAAAATAGTCAACAAAAGGGGCGCCTGGGTGGCTCAGTTGGTTGGGCGACTGCCTTTGGCTCGGGTCATGATCCTGGAGACCCGGGATCGAGCCCCATATCGGACTCCCTGCTCGGCGGGAAGCCTGCTTCTCCCTCTCTCACTTCCCCTGCTTGTATTCCCTCTCTGGCTGTGTTTCTCTCTGTCAAATAAATAAAATCTTAAAAAAAAATAGTCAACAAAATACTAACAAACAAAATTCAATAGTACATTAAAAAAATATACACTGGGGGGGATACACACACACACACACATATCACACACACACACACACACACACACACACACACACACACACATATATATATAACATGACCAGCTGAGATTTATTCCTAGAATGTAAAGATGTTTCAACATATGATAACTTATCACTGTAATACAGTACACAGTAACAGAATAAAGGGAAAAAATCCTGTGATCATCTCAATTAATGCACAAAAAAACATAAAAACCCAAACCTTTTCATGATAAACTCTCAACAAACTAGGAATAGAAAGAAATCTCCTCAACATAACAAAGGCTGTATATAAAAAGCATACAGCTAACATTGAACTCAGCCTTGAAAAACTGAAAGCTTTATCAGGAAACGGCATAAATACCAACTATTACCACTTCTGTTCCATAGTTTTAGAAGTCCTAGCCAGAGTAATTAGGCAAAAAAAAGAAAAAGAAAAAAGAAATAGAAACCATCCCAATTGGAAAGGAAATATTAAATTATCTCTGCTCACAGATGACATAATCTTACATGTAGAAAATCCTAAAGATTTCATGAAAAAAATGATAGAATAAACAAATTCAGCAATTGCAGGATATAACATCAACACTCAAAAGTCCCTAGCATTCTTATACACTAACAATAAACAATTAGAAGAGGAAATTAAGAAAACAACTTCTTTTAGATGGTATCAAAAAAGAATAAAATAATTAAGAATAAATTTAACCAAGGAGGTGAAAGACTTATACAATAAAAAACAGGACATGGATAAAAGAAACTAAAGATACAAATTAAAGGAACCACATCTCAGGTTCATGAACAGGAAGACTTAAAATTGTTAAAATGTCCATACTTCCTAAAGTGATCTATAGAATCAACACAATCACTATTGAAATCTCAATGCCATCTTTTGCAGAAATAGAAAAAAATAATCGTAAAATTCATTTGGAGCTTCAAAGGACCCACTAATAGCCAAAACTTGGGAAAGCCTATTTTGAGAAAGAAAAACAAAGCTGAAGGCCTCAAACTTCCTGATTTTAAAACATAGTACAAAGTTTCAATTCTCAAAACAGTATGACACTGGCATAAATACAGACATATATAGGGAGCTCAGAAGTAAACCCTTGCATGTATGGTTAAATGATCTTTGACAAGGTTGTGAAGGTGACACAAATGAAGAAAGGATAGTCAATTCAACAAATGATACTGGGAAACTAGATATACACATACAAAAAAATGATGCTGGACCCTACACCACAAAAAAATGATGCTGGACCCTACACCACATAGAAAAATTAATTCAAAATGTATTAAAGACCAGGGTGCCTTGGTGGCTCAGGCATAAGTGTCTGCCTTCAGCTCACATCATGATCCCAGGGTCCTGGGATCGAGCCCCGCATCAGGCTCCCTGCTCAGTGGGAAGGCTGCTTCTTCTCCCTCTCCTATTCCCCCTGCTTGTGTTCCCTCTCTCACTATCTCTGTCAAATAAATAAATAAAATCTTTTAAAAATGTATTAAAGACCTAAAACTATAAAGCTCTTAGAAGAAAATATAGGGGAATATCTTCATGACAATGGATTTGGAATGACTTCTTGGACATGCATGATCCTGAGGTTGTAGGTTCAAGCCCCATACTGGGTATAGAGATTACTTAAAAATAAAATCTTAAAAAATTTTTAAAAACTTCTGTGCAGCAAAGGAAATAACAGACTGAAAAGGCAACCTACTGAGTGAGAGAAAATATTTTCAAATCATATATCTGATAATGAATTAATATCCAGAATATATAAAGAGTTCCTACAAGTCAATAACAACAAAACAAACAAAACAAATAACTAGATTTAAAAAATGGCCAAAGGACCTGAGTAGACATTTCTTCAAAGAAGATATACAAATGACCAAGATGTCTATGAAAAGATGTTCAACATCACTAATCATCAGGGTAATGCAAATCAAAGCCACAATGAGGTATCACTTCACATTCATTAGTGTGACCACTATTTTTTTTTAAATATTTTATTTATTTGACAGAGAGAAACACAGCCAGAGAGGGAACACAAGCAGGGGGAGTGAGAGAGGGAGAAGCAGGCTTCCCGCCGAGCAGGGAGCCCGATGTGGGACTCAATCCCGGGTCTCCGGGATCATGCCCTGAGCCGAAGGCAGTCACTTAACCAACTGAGCCACCCAGGCATCCCAGTGTGACCACTATTAATAAAAAAAACCCCAGCAAATAACAAGTATTGATACAAGATGTAAAGAACTTAGAGGGCGCCTGGGTAGCTCAGGGGGTTAAAGCCTCTGCCTTTGGCTCAGGTCATGATCTCAGGGGCCTGGGATCGAGGCCCACATCAGGCTCTCTGCTCAGCAGGGAGCCTGCTTCCTCCTCTCTCTCTGCCTGCCTCTCTGCCTACTTGTGATCTTTCTGTCAAATAAATAAATAAAATCTTTTAAAAAAAAAGGAACTTAGAACCCTGTGCACTGTTGGTGTGAATGTAAAATAGTGTAGTCCCTATCATAAGCAGTATGGAAGCTCCTCAAAAGTTAAAACATACAATTAGGGGGTACCTGGGTGGCTCAGTGGTTAAGCAGTTGCCTTCATCTCAGGTCATGATCCCAGGGTCCTAGGATCAAGCCTGTTTCTCCCTCTCCCTCTTCTGCTCTCCCTGCTTGTGTTCTCTCACTCTGTCAAATAAATAAATACAATCTTTTAAAAAAACATACATTTAATATATAATCCAGCAATTCTACTTCTGGATATATACACAAAAGAACTGAAAACGAGATCTTGAAGAGGTTATTTGTATTCTTGTTCACTGAAACACTATTCACAATAAACATGAGGTAGAAGCAAACTATATGTCCATCTGTAGATGAATGGATAAACAAAATGTGACACACACACACATATATACAGAATATTATTCAGCCTTAAAAAAGGAAATCCTGTCATATACTACTACAACACTGATGAACCTTAAAGACATTATGCTAAGTGAAATAAGCCAGTCATGTAAAGATAAAAATACTATAATACCACAGATATGAAGTATCTAAAATAGTCAAATTCATAGAAACAGAAAGTAGAATGGTTGTTGGAAGCGTCTTGGAGGAAGGAGAAAGCATTGTTCAGTGGGAACAGTTTCAATTTTATAAGATAAGGAAGTTCTACAGATTTGTTGCACAACAATATGCATATAGTTAACACTACTATACACTTTAAAATGGTTAAGGTGGTAAAGTTTATGTGTTTTAACTTAATTCAAAAAAATTATTTAAAGCAATGAAGACTCCCTCTCTGTAGGGCTATAGCATGATACCCAATATATATCAGTAAGTGAAAAAAGCAAGGCGCAATTAGAGAGTTAAGATGGCAGAGGAGCAGGGGTCCCTAAGTTCATCTGGTCCCAGGAATTTTGCTGAATAGTTATCAAATCATTTTGAAGACCTGCAAAATCAATCAAAGATCTGAGAAAAGAAATGCTGCAATTCTAGAAATAGAAAAGCAAGCACAGGGCACCTCAGTCGTTAAGCGTCTGCCTTCAGCTCAGGTCATGATCTCAGAGTCCTGGGATGGAGCCCCACATCGGGCCCCACATCAGGTTCCTTGCTCGGTGGGAAGCCTGCTTCTTCCTCTCTGACTCCCCCTGCTTGTGTTCCCTCTCCAGCTGTGTTTCTCTCTGCCAAATAAATAAAATCTCTTTTAAAAAGAGGAAAAAAAAGAAAAGTGACTACTTTTTGCAAGGTAGGAGGTGTGGAGATGTGAATCCAGCGTGGTATGTGGGAGGATACTGCAAGGGGAGGGAATCTTAAGGAGGCTACTGTAAAGTACTATAAGCAGAACAGTGCAGAATTGGAACTCTTAGGTCTGCTACAGTGGGGGATGTCCCCGGCTTAAAGGTTCTCAGGTGGTGAAGGAGGGAAGAAAACTAGCTGGGAAAGTAAGGTCTTAGGATCCCTGGGATCACAAGAAGAATGGGGGCGGGGCTGAATGTGGCAGCACTGCCAGGCATCAGAGTGGGGAAGCCAGCTGAAAGTGAGTCTAGGCACCAGCTTTCTGCTTGGTGTTGCCGTAAGCTGAGAACTAATGCATGGTTGCACAATCATTCTCAGGGAAGGGGCCTGGCAAAAAGGCAGAAGCACAGGGCGATCCCCATCCTTCCCCCAGGAGGAATAGTGCCAGAGGAGTTGTAAAGTTTGGAGACTTGAAACTCAGTCATGTGCCTGAGATAAAAATTGCTCAGTCACAGGCTGAGGAACACACAGTTTGGACAGAAAGGGAGACAAGATGATTGACTGCTTTTCTGTGAGGGCTCACTGAACAGTGGGAGGCATGAACTTCGGCTTCAGGGCTAGAGATCAGGGCCTTGCCATTTTCATCCCCCACATCTGTGCTGAAAGCCTTCATGGAGCAAAACAGGGCTACATATTACAATCTGGAGCCTCTTACACCGAGCCCAGCCCCCTGGCAAGGGGGATGCAATTCCATAAGGGCAAGGGCACTGAGAATCACACAGGCACCTCCCTAGAAGACAAGCAGGAACAACCAGCTAGCACCAAGTTTATCAATCATAGAGAACTGCAAAATTTCAGCTCTTGGGGAAAACAGTATATAGCAGTCATGGGTTTTGTTAGGTTTGGCTAGCAAACCCTGAGGGGGCAAATGAAAAGATCACTCCAGACACCTAAGTAGGAGAAAGGAGAGGGAGAGGGGCAGAAGGTCCCAAGCCAAGCTCTGCCTCCACTTTTATTATGAATGTTATCAATACATCAGGGCAATAAGAGAAACAAAAAGGAGTGCGAAGCTTTAATAATCAGGACAGTGATATAGGGAGTATTGGGTGATTAGAATGAGCTATGCTCATGATGCGCATGCAGGCAGGGAGTATGTGACTACCAAAGATAAATATTTCTCCTAAGATTTATTCCCTGAATGAGTGCATTGAGCCACAACAAGGATCCAGCTGTTTTCAGTCCAGAAATCTTAAAAGAGGCCCAGTTTTCTGGACACTCCTTCTTTGCTTTTCAACTAGTCTCACCCAGGGAAGTATACGTTTATTAAATCTTAGCTAGCCAGGCATTACATATTCCCAAAGGTTTTTATTATTATTCTTTAGTCTTTCAGTTTTATTTTTTTCACCTATTTACTTACTTTATCAATTCTCTGTTTCTTATTCTTTTTAATTCTTATTTTACGTATACCTTATATATTCTTTTATTTTTGGCTTCCTTTCATTGTCTTTTTTTTTACTTTTGTATACATGTGTAAGTTTTACTTTATTTCTTATTTTGGGATCTAGTTTCTTTTAACAAACTGACCAAAATACACCCTAGATCTAGTTTACTGTTTTGTTCTGTTTTACTTCTCTTTGATTTTTTTCTTATCTTGTTTTGTTTCTGTTTTCTTCTACTTAATTTTGTTTCTTTTCTTCTGGTCTTGTTGTTGTTATTTTTGTCTTTTCTCTCTCTTATTTTCTGGACATATGACAAAACAGGGAAACTCACCCCAAAAGAAAGAAGAGGAAGAAGTACTCACTGCCAGGGATTTAATCAATATGGCTGTAAGATTTCAGACCTAGAATTCAAAAATTCAAAACAACAATTAAAAAGACACTAGCTGGACTAGAAAAAAAGCGTAGAAGACACTAGAAAGTCCCTTACTATAGAAATAAAAGAACTAAAATCTAATCAGGCTGAAATTTTAAAAATGCTATCATTAAGATAAAGTCAAAACTGGAGGCTCTAAAAGCAAGGATACATGAGGCAGAAAAGTGAGTCAGTTTTCTAGAAGACAAAATGATGACAAATAAGAAAGCTGAGAATAAAGGAGAAAAACTGGATCATGAAGGGTGACTGCAAGAAATTAGCGATACCATAAAGTGAAACAATATCCAGATAATAGGAGTCCCAGAAAATGAAGAGAAGGAGAGGAGCAGAAAGTTTATTTGAACAAATTATAGCTGAGAACTTCCCTAATATGGAGAAGGAAACAGACATTCAAGTCCAGGAAGTACAGAGAACCCCACTCAAAGTCAATAAAAATAGGTTAACACTTTGACATATAATAGTGAAGTTTGCAAATTTCAGAGACAATTAGAAAATCCTGAAGGCAGCTCAGGACAAGAGGTCTTTAACCTATGAGGGTAGAAACATATGGCTGGGGGCGCCTGGGTGGCTCAGTTGGTTAAGCGACTGCCTTCGGCTCAGGTCATGATCCCAGAGACCGGGATCAAGTCCCACATCGGGCTCCCTGCTCAGCGGGAAGCCTGCTTCTCCCTCTCTCACTCCCCCTACTTGTGTTCCCTCTCTGGCTGTGTTTCTTTCTGTAAAATAAATAAAATCTTTAAAAAAAAGACATAGGGTATCAAATTGGATTAAAAAAAAACACAACAAGATCCATGCACATGCTGTCTATAAGAGACTCATTTTGGCATGAAAGACACCTCCAGATTGAAAGTGAGGAGGTAGAGAACCATTTATCATACTAATAGACATCAAAATGAAGCTAGAGTAGCAAGCCTTTTATCAGACAAACTAGATTTTACACCAAAGATTGTAATAAGAGATGAAGAAGGACAGTGTATCATAATAAAAGGGTCTATCCAACAACAAGATCTAACGACTATAAATATTTATGCCCCCAACTTGGGAGCTGTCAAATATATGAATCAATTAATAATAAACTTAAAGAAACTCATTGATAATAATGCAATAGTAGTAGGGAACATTAATATCCTGTTCACAGCAATAGACAGATTATCTAAGCAGAAGGTCAACAAGGAAAAAATGGCTTTGAATAACACACTGGTCAAGATGGACTTCACAGTTACATTTAGAGCATTTCATTCTAAAGCAACAGAATACACATTCTTTTGAATGTACATGGAACATTCTCCAAAACAGATCAGATACTGGGTCACAAATCAGGTGTTCACAAGTACCAAAAACTGATATTACACCAGGCATATTTTCAGACCACAATGCTTTAAAACATCAACTCAATCACAAGAAAAAGTATGGAAGGAACACAAATACATGGAGGTTAACGAGCATCCTACTAAAGAATGACTGGATCAACCAGGAAATTAAAGAAGAATTTCAAAAATGCATGGAAACAAATGAAAATGAAAACTCTACAGTTCAGAATCTTTGGGATGGATAAGAGGTGGTCCTAAAAGGAAAGTATATAGTAATACAGGCCTTTCTCAAGAAAGAAAAAAGTCTCAAATACGTAACCTAAACTTACATGTAAAGGAGCTGGAAAAAGAATAGAAATAAAGCCTAAATCCAACAGATGAGAAATAATAAAGATTAGAGCAGAAATCAATGTTACAGGGGTGCTTGAGTGGCTCAGTTGATTGGGTGTCTGCCTTCAGCTCGGGTCATGATCCCAGGGTCCTGGGATGGAGCCCCATGTCAGGCTCCCTGCTCAGCAGGAAGTGTACTTCTCCGTCTCCCTTTGCCCTTTCTCCTGTTCATGCTCTTTGATTCTCTCTCTCTCACTCTATCTCAAATACATTAATAAAATCTTTAAAAAAACCAATGATACAGAAATTTAAAAAACCAGTAGAACAGATCAACAAAACTGAAAATTTCCAAACTCATTTTATGAGGGCAGCCTTACTTTGATCCCAAAACCAGACAAAGACCCTACTAAAAAGGAGAATTATAGACCAATATCCCTGATGAATATGGATGCCAAAATTCTCACCAAGATACTAGCTAATACAATCCAGCAGTACATTAAAAGGATTATTCATCATGACCAAGTGGGATTTATTCCTGGGCTACAAGGGTGGTTCAACATCTGAAAATCAACTAATGTGATACACTACATAAATAAAAGAAAGGACAAGAACCATATGATTCTCTCGATAGTTGCAGAAAAAGCATTTGACAAAGTACAGGATCTTTTCTTGATTAAAACTCTTCATAGGGCACCTGGGTGGCTCAGTGGGTTAAAACCTCTGCCTTTGGCTCAGGTCATGATCTCAGGGTCCTGCCACGGAGGCCCACATCAGGCTCTCTGCTTGGCAGGGAGCCTGTTTCCTCCTCTCTCTCTCTGCCTGCCTCTCTGCCTACTTGTGATCTCTCTCTCTGTCAAATAAATAAATAAAATCTTAAAAAAACTCTTCACAGTGTAATGATAGTAGGAACATACCTCAATTATCATAAAGCCATATAGGAAAGAACCACAGTATCATCCTCAATAGGGAAAAACTGAGAGCTTTTCCCCTAAGGACAGGAATATTGCAGGATGTCCAGTCTCACCACGGTTGCTCAACATAGTACTAGAAGTCGTAGTCTCAGCAATCTGACAACAAAAAAAGGCATCCAAATTGGCAAAAGAAGTCAAATTTTCTTTCTCTGCAGATGAAATGATGCTTTATGTAGAAAACCTAAAGACTCCACCAAAAAATTGCTAGAAGTCATACAGGAATTCAGCAAAGTCAGAGGATATAAAATCAATGCACAGAAGTCAGTTACATTTCTATACATTAACAATGAAGCAGAAGAAAGAGAAATTGAGGAATCTTTTCCATTTACAATTGTATCAAAAACCATAAGATATCTAGGAATAAACCTAACATAAGAGGTAAAGGATCTATACTCTGAAAAGTATAGAACACATATGAAAGAAATTGAAGAAGATGCAAAGAAATGGAAAAACATTCCATGCTCATGGATCAGCAGAACAAATATTGTTAAAATGTCTATCCTACCCAAAGCAATCTACACATTTAGTGTAATCCCTATCAACATACCATCAACATTTTTCACAGCACTGGAACAAACTATCCTAAAATTTGTATGGACCCAGAAAAGATCCCAAATAGCCAAAGCAAACTTGCAAAAGAAAAGCAAATCTGGAGGCATTACAATTCCAGACCTCAAGCTATGGTACAAAGCTATACTAATCAAGACGGTATGGTACTGGGGGGCACCTAGCTGTCTCCATCAATAGAGTGTGAGGCTCTTGATTTCAGGGTCATGAGTTCAAGCCCTGTGTTCAGCATGGAGCCTACTTTTAAAAAAAAGGTATGATACTGGCATAAAAATAGATACACAGATCAAAGGAACAGTATAGAAATCCCAGAAATAAACCCACAATTACATGGACATTCTTCAACAAAGCAGGAAAAAATATCCAATGGGAGAAAGATAGTCTCCTCAACAGTGCTGGGGAAACTGGACAGCAACATCCAAAACAATGAAACTAGACCACTTTCTTACACCATAAACAAAATAAATTTAAAAGGGATTAAAGACCTAAATGTGAGACTTGAAACCATAAAAATCCTAGAAGAGAACATAGGCAGTAACTTCTTTGACATCAGCTATAGCAACTTCTCTCTAGATATGTCTTCTGAGTCAAGTGAGAAAACAAAAGTAAAAATAAACTATCAGGACTACATCAAAATAAAAAGCTTCTGCACAGTGAAGGAAACAATCAGTAAAACTAAAAGGCAACCGATGGAATGGGAGAAGATATTTGCAAATGCATCTCTGATAAAAGGTTAGTGTCCAAAATATTAAGAACATATAAAACTCAAGACGCAAAAAACAAATAACCCAATTTTAAAAATGGGCAGAAGACATGAATAGACATTTCTCCAAAGAAAACATCCAGATGGCCAACAGACACATGAAAAGATGCTCAACATCACTCATCATCAGGGAAATACAAGTCAAAACTATAATGAGATATCACCTCATACCTGTCACAATGCCTAAAATCAAAAACAGAAGAAACAAGTATTGGTGAGGATGTGGAGAAAAGGGAACCCTCCTGCACCATTGGTGGGAGTACAAACTGGTATAGCCACTGTGGAAAACAGTATGAAGGTTCCTCAAAAAATTAAAAATAGAACTACCCTATAATCTAGGAATCACACTATAGGGTATCCCCCCCCCAAAAAAAAACCCCACAAAAACAGGGGCACCTGGCTGGCTCAGTAGATCATCCGACTCTTGATCTCAGGGTTGTGAGTTCAAGCCCTGCATTAGGTGTGGAGTCTACTTAAAAAGTGAAACAACACAATTTCAAAGGAATACATGCACTCCCTATGTTTATTGTAGTACTATTTACAATAACCAAACTATGGAAGCAATCTAAGTGTCCATCAATATATGAAAGGATAAAGAAGATGTGATATATACGTACATATACACTGGATATTATTCAGCCATAAAAAGGAATGAAATCTTGCCATTTGCCACATGGATACAGCTACAGAATATAATGCTGAGCAAAATAAGTCAGAGAAAGACAAATACCATATGATTTCACTAATATGTGGAGTTTAAGAAACAAAACAAAAGAAGGGCATCTGGGTGACTCAGATGGTTAGGTGTCTGTCTGGCTCAGGTTATGTTTACCAGGTCCTGGAATTGAGTGCCACATGGGGGGGGGGGTCCCAGCTCAGCAGGGAGTCTGCTTCTTCCTCTCCCTCTGCTTGTGCTCGCTCTCTCTCTCTCTCTCTCAAATGAATAAGTAAAATATTTTTTAAAAAAAGAAACAAATGAGAAATGAGCAAAGGAAGAAAAAAGTGAGAGAAACAAACCAAGAAATACACAGAGAAAGAACAATCTGATGGTTACAAGGGGATGTGGGTAGGGGGTGGGGAAAATAGGGGATGGAGACCAAAGAGTACAATTATCAGATGAAAAAAAATAAAATGAAGTGATAAAAAAGATAAGTTTTTTATATAAGGTATGAAATTAATAACATTTAGTTTGTAAAAA
This sequence comes from Spilogale gracilis, assembly GCA_004023965.1. NCBI lineage: Eukaryota > Metazoa > Chordata > Mammalia > Carnivora > Mephitidae > Spilogale > Spilogale gracilis. Next base: position 25,102 of record PITA01018633.1, read on the forward strand.
CAAGGAAAGCCACACTTGATAGACTATCATAGTAACAAGTGATTCAGGCAACAGATCTGAGTGCGTCAGTTGCATCAAATCCCACAGCAGTCACTGAGTCACCATAGTAAACATACTGCCAAGGAAAGCTAGGAAAAAACGAACAGCAACCACCCTGATTTGGTTCCTAACATGTGCTAGGAATTGGACTGCACTGACATAACACACAGTAATTCACCCCTCAAATATTCCTGACAATATATTCCTGGCAGTTTTAGCAATATATACATACATGCATACATATGTACCCACATTCACATATGCTTCTTCCTCTTCTCCCCCTACTCAAGATCCCAGGAATTCATTATAGTGGAATAGCTGGGGAGTAAAAAAGGAAAACACTACAATTCAAAGGATTCAATTCTAAATACACATATAAACTTGAAAACTACTAAGCTATTTTAGTGATGGATTTTTTTTTTCAGATGAACTGTAGCCTTGTCTCTGGGACACTTTTTTCCCTAGTTTCAATACATTGCCAATAACCTCTAAAAGCTGATACAGAAATACAAACAAATGCAAGTTACACATCAAGTATTTTTCCATTGTAGAGCAGGTAGTCTGAGCTTTCAACCAAAAAGATTCCTCAATGGCTATTTTTCAACAGTTTAGTGAAAATATATGTGTAAATTGCAATTAAAAAATACTGTCATTTGGGGGCCTGGGTGGCTCAGTTGGTTAAGCATCTGCCTTCAGCTCAGGTCATAGTCCCAGGGTCCTAGGATCAAGCCCAGCATCAGGCTTCCTGCTCTCTCTCTCTCTGTCAAATAAATAAAATCTTTAAAAAAAACAATAAAAAAAATACTATCATTCATGATAGCACCAAAAAGTATATATAATACTTAGGAATAATCTTTCCACTTATGTGTAAGGGTAGGTACATTGAACCACAACAAAACATTCCTGATAGAAATTAAATATCTAGGGGCGCCTGGGTGGCTCAGTTGGTCAGGTGACTGCCTTCGGCTCAGGTCATGATCCTGGAGACCCGGGATCGAGTCCCACATCAGGTTCCCTGCTCAGCGGGGGGGCCTGCTCCTCCCGCTCTCACTCCCCTTGCTTGTGCTCTCTCTCCGGCTGTGTTTCTCTCTGTCAAATAAATAAAATCTTTAAAAAAAATAAATTAAATATCTAACTAAATGGAGGGACATACCATCTTCATGTGTCAGAACACTAGTATTATTAAGAAGTTCATTCTCGGGGCGCCTGGGTGGCTCAGTTGGTTGAGCGACTGCCTTCAGCTCAGGTCATGATCCCGGAGATCCGGGATCGAGTCCCACATCGGGCTTCCTGCTCGGCAGGAAGCCTGCTTCTCCCTCTCTCACTCTCCCTGCTTGTGTTCCCACTATGGCTGTGTTTCTCTCTGTCAAATAAATAAAATCTTTAAAAAAAAAAAAGTTCGTTCTCCTCCAACTGATCTACAGATTCAATGTAATCCTAATAAAAATCTTAGCACACATTTTGTTTTTTAAGAAACTAAGAGGTTGATTCTAAAATTGATGTGGAAATGCAAAGGACCTAGATTATAAAAACAACTTTGTAAAAGAACAAATTAGATCGTGCTATTTACAACTACATGGATGGACCCGGAGGGTATTACGCTAAGTGAAGTAAGTCCGACTAAGACAGACAAATACCATATGATTTCATTCATATGTGGAATCTAAAAAAGCAAATGAATAAACAAATAGCAAAATCAGACCTATAAATACAGAGAACAAACAGATGGCAGGGGGCTGGGGGATAAGTGAAGAGGAATGGGAGATACAGGCTAACAGGCTTCCAGCTGTGGAAAGAATAAGTCACAGGAACACAAGGCACAGCATAGGAAATACAGTCAATGGCTTTGTAATAGTGTTTGTATGGTGACAGATGGTAGCTACACATGTGATGAACACAGAATAATGTATAAACTTCTTAAATCACTATGTTGTTCACCTGAAACTAATGTAACATTGTGTGCCAACTACTCAAATGCTTTTTTTCTTTTTAAGGATTTTATTTATTTGTTTGACAGAGAGAAACACAGCTAGGGAGGGAACACAAGCAGGGGGAGTGAGAGAGGGAGAAGCAGGCTTCCCGCAGAGCAGGAGAACGATGCAGGGCTTGATCCTGAGATTCTGGGATCATGACCCAAGCCGAAGGCAAATGCTCAAACAACCGAGCCACTCAGGCGCCCCTCAAATGCTTTATTTAAAAAAGAATGAAGGTGGAACCTGATTTCAAGAGTTATGATAAAACCTTCAGTAATCAAAACAGTGTGGTATTGGCATCAAGGTAGACAATAAGCAGATCAAAGAAACAGAATAAAGAGTCCAGAGTTCACACCTATATGAACAACTGATTTTTGACAACATTGCAAAGGCAATTCAGTGGAGAAAGGGCAGTCTTTTCAACAAATGGAGCTGAGACAGGTGCATATCCATATGCACAGTGATCCATGTATCTTACCATAGACAAACATCAACTCAAAATGGATCATAGACCTAAATATAAAACCTAAAACTTCTAAAAGAAAACAAAGGAGGGGGCACTTGGGTGGCTCAGTCGTTGTGTCTGCCTTCGGCTCAGGTCATGATCCCAGTGGGATCAAGCCCCATGTCAGGCTCCTTGCTCTGCAGGAAGCCTGCTTGTCCCTTTCCCACTCCCCCTGCTGTGTTCCCTCTCTGTCTCTCTCTTTGTCAAATAAATAAATAAAATCTTAATTTAAAAAAAGAAAACAAAGGAGAAAAATCCTTGTGACCTTGGATTAGGTGAAGATTTCATAGATGCAAAATCAAAACTACAATTATAAGTGAACAAATCAATAAACTGGACTTCCTCAAAGTTAAAAATTTCTGCACTTCTGGGTGCCTGGGTGGCTCAGTGGGTTAGGGCCTCTGCCTTCAGCTCGGGTCATGATCTCAGGGTCCTGGGATCGAGGCCCACGCCGGGCTCTCTGCTGGGCAGAGAGCCTGCTTCCCTCTTTCTCTCTGCCTGCCTCTGTCTACTTATGATCTCTCTCTCTGTCAAATAAATAAATAAAGTATTTTTTTAAAAATTCTGCACTTCCAAAGACACTGTTGAGAGAATTAAAAGACAAGCCACTGACCAGGAGAAAATATTTGTAAATCAGAACTCTGATAAAGGACTTGTATCCAGAATACAGAACTTCACCCAAGAACTTCTCAATAGCAAGAAAACAGTTACTCTAACAAATAAATAGGCAAAAAATTTGAATAGATACTCCATTAAAAAGGCTACATAAATTTTAAGTAAGCACATGAAAAGATGCTAAGCACCTTTTCTCAAATATTCAAATCTATTAGGGAAATATAAATAAAAACTACAAGATACCACTATACCCTTCTAAGAATAGCTAACATTTAAAAACTTACCATAACAAGTCCTGGCAGGGTTGTGGAGGATGGAACTCTCATACACTGCTAATGAAAATAAAAATGGTGCCAACACTTTGGAAAACAGTTTGGCAGTTTCTTAAAATGTCAATCTTACAACTACTATATGTCCCAGCCATTGCACTCCTAAGTTTACCTTAGAGAAAGAAAACATATGTCCAAACAAAGACTCATATACAAATATTTATAGCAGCTTTATTTATAAGAGCCCCAAACTGGAAACAACCTAAATATCCGTGACCAGGTAAAAGGACAGAACAAATTGTGATATATCCATATAATGGAGTATTAGTCAATCATAAAAAAGAAGGAACTATTCATACATGCAACAAATGGATAAATCTAGAAATAATTAGGTTGCAGGAAACAAGATGCAAAAAATACACATTGTATATTCTAGTCATATATAACTATAAGAAAAGAAAACTAACCCATACTGACAGAAGACCAGTAGTTGCATGGGATTGGGGTAGGGTGATATGTACAGAAAGAGGCTGGAGAGAGGTAGGTGGGGGCATTACCAAGGGGCATAAAGAATGTTTTTAAGGTGATGGATATGTTCATTACCTTGACTGTGGTACTGGATTCACAGGTGCATACATGTATCAAAGCTTATCAAAGCATATACTTTAAATATGCAGTGTATTGTATGTCACTCATATATCAATAATTTTACCTATATTTCAAATTCTTTGATGCAATTAGATAAATCAGGTGAAAGATTTCCACAACTGTGTTCTTGTAGCATTAGCAGATCCACACTATGTCTTACCAAATTGGTCCATGCTACACATAACCAAAATAGAAATAATCATTTTTAATGAAATATATCTAAATACTTAGGGAAAGGTGATATCCATTTCCTTCTAAAGTATGGAAATAAAAATATTCTATTCTA